>JPKZ01000199.1:140093-152824 GCA_000803305.1 Toxocara canis | reverse complement strand
GGGAGTGCGATGCTCATTAATGGAAATGGTTATCCATGAATGCCGTCGTGGCGTCGATCTGGATGGCCATTATTCTAACGAAAAATAATGAATGTAAAACGTGTGGATGTTTTGATAGGTCGGAGGCGAATCAAGTAGAAACGTACCTTCGAAGATCGCGTAGACGTACGTAGAATTTTTGGTGTGCAGTGATTTCACAAACATTTCTGTTTTGTTTGCCTTCATTTTGTCAGGCGCATAAATGTTGACCATTTTTCAAGAACAAGATAATTGGAATTGACAATTTGTCATGCTTGCAAAGGTTCATTTGCATATTCAAATTGTTACCATAAACATCGTCGCAATACATTCCATCAGTTTAGCCTCTTCAGCCTTCCAACATTATTTTTTTTTTGCAGGAACGATGCATTAAAAAGCTGATTCTGGAATGTTACAGGAAGATGCTACCATTAGAACGCGTTCACTCCAAGCCTCTTTCTAGCAACGATGCTGACCCCTCGCGGTATGCTTTCTTGTTTTTGCGATAATTCCCTACTATCAGAAATCTAATAAAATAAGCGCAACAAAATGAACACTCTTTATTTCAGTGAGACAACAAATGCTATAAGCTATATTCAAACGTTCAAATGCTGCCTTCTGCCTCGTAAATAATTTGTAACCAGCCGGTGGGCGAAGGCATACATATCTCCTTCGGGAACCAAAAATTCATATAAGTAATTCATATAGGTGACATCGCTCATCGTCGTGCATGCACTTCTAATGATGGGCAATAATGAGAAAGTTGCGAGGTAATTTTTTTTCAAACTCATATGGTTTGATCTATTTGTCGTTTCGTTGCGTAATACTCGTGCATACGTTATGTGAGGGTTATGTTGCTGTGGTGCTTTAATGTCGACATTTCATGCTCTTAAATTTATTCATATTCTTCATTCATCGTTTTCGTGTATGCGTCGATCGCAATAACTCAATAGGTGTTTGCGATTAAACTGATGAGGTCATATACTTATGATTATGATAATTGAAGCATTTTTCGATTACACACATCCATCACTTTGAAAGCTCTCATGGTCTACTGAATGATTAAGTTTGGCACAGTATCGGTGATATTAAGCTCCAAATTTCGAGTACAGATACACCCAAAATGAAGGATATTCTAAAGTTTAGCATATTTTAAAGTGTTCACCTAAATACAGAATAGCGAACACACTTGTTCACAGGAGGAGCAAAATGAGTGATGTTCGAATAGCGCATCAGTTCGTTAGACTCAATTCAGAAGCAATGTGACGCTCACTGATTATAGGATTCGATTCGCTTTGCGTCTGCAAATTCGTCTTCTGCACTCACTGAACGCTAAAAATCGAAGCCTAAATTGACTCATAGGCTTTAGCACAAGCACACAGTTTGCTGATACGCTTCTTAGCTAAGTGACATATAAGACTGCTTTAATAGGCGCAAAATTCGCGTGATGATCTTTGTTCGTTCGAAGAGTTATGAGAATGCGATCAACGTGCTTCATCGCAACCAAATGGAAACAACTCCTTTATCATGCAATATTTGTTGGCGATTGAAACGTTGATTAATGAAGAATTCACGAGCGCAAAAACTCAAATGGGATCTGCCAGGGATGGCTAAAGAGGAAAGAAAAGGCCAAGTGAAAATTCAGAGACTGCGAGCTTCTGTCAGCTTTTTTTTTTTAAAATTCAGTCAGCATAATTTCCAAGAACGAGCTCATGAAAAATAAACTGCATTAGAGCTACAGGGCAGGTGGAGGAAGGAAGAGAGGAGTCTTATACGTAGAATTAATAACTTTTCAAACGTGCAAAAGGGGAAAAGATATGAGCATATTTATATATGAACGCTTTTTCATTTCTTTTTCTTTCAGTCGCTTTTGAGTGAATAATTTATAAAATTCACATAGTTTTGAAAAAGATTTTAAGAGAAAGAGGGGGAGGCGTTTAAGAAAGAGTAGCAGGGACACGTAGAAACTTTTTTGGTCTTTTCGAAGAAAAAACATTTTGGTATCCCTCTCCTAATGAAAAAAAACAAAGTGAACTTGGTCGTGTAACATCGAAACAGAATATTTACGCACAACCGGGTGATTTATGAGAATGCGTTTAAGCAAAATGATTAGCTTCATCAACTTAGTGCATCGCTTCGAGACACGCTACCTTTCTTTAATCCATCCTCAATCTTTTCGTTGAAAATTTACATATTGCAAGATTTAGGACTCATTTTCTTGCTTATAGATCGTTCTTTTGGAACAGGAAAAGAACAATTTTGGAATTGCTTTGGGTTCGGAATAATGATAGTAGGTAGTTCACTTGTTACTTTTTTGGAAATTGGCACCGATTCTGCGAAGTCGCCATGTTGTCCGGCGCTTACTCGTTTGAAATGCAACCGAAAAAAATTGTAATATCTTTGGAGCTCTCATCTGAACAACTTTCGGTGTTATGCGCTTCGCAAGGCAGCCTCTGTGAGGCACTAGATAACAGGAATAGCTATTAAAGCGCAAATATTGTTGTGGCTGATATTTGTTATGGGACAAGACGAGTAATATCAAAGGGAATGCTGTAGAAGACTGTTAATCGCACAACAAATTATGCTACTTCAGCAAAACTCTTTAGCCTTTTTTACTTGAATGTACTGTGCCAAGGTACAGCACGGCGTTCATGTTATCTACGAGTAAAAATGCAGCGCATTACTGCTTATCGAAGAACTGGCGCGGCAACGTCACTGAGCATAGCCATATTGTGTTGCAGTACCAGTTGCTCTATTAGCTATTTTGCGAGAAGCGATTCTGTGCACGAGGAAATAAGTCACGATCAAAGGATGGTTGAGAGACTAGTCAATAAACTGTGTTCCGCAGCAAATAGCTGCAGTTCACTCACTGTTTCCTGCGGTATTAAAAAGACTCCGAGATCGAATACTTTTGCAAACTAGACGAAATTTTTTGATGATCCGCTGCTCCTAAATATATTGGAGGCGAAAGCGGATATCGTAGCTGCATGATTAGCGCATCGCGCGCCTTTACATTGCGCTTCCTGTATTTTTGTAGTGGAAGCTGGCAACGAGCCAAGCACGCCGCTACAGTATCCCTCTCCGCTTCTCAGTTTCCGAAGATGGCCAACTGCAGCGGATATTCTCTCAGCAATCTGCTCCGATCTCAGTGAGCAGTTGCCTTCTTAGGTTCGTGGTGTTATTTGTGAGAAATAAACTGATTCGTTCAAGAAAAAATTTTTTCTTCAACTTCGGAAAATTTCACTCACATAACTGCTGCTGATCACGAGTGGAGGCCGTTACGAATATCAAAAGAAAACATTTCATCCATCATACAGAACGTTTCTCATCGTGCGTCACGTTACATATTTTTTCCTTTTTCCACTGTTCTTTTTCTTTCCATAGTGTACTGCCATAGCAATCTCCATTTTTTTTTGCACGAAACATTGCGCACTTTTTCTGTTTATTTATTTTAAGCAAAGTTTTTCTTATTGCAACAAAAAATGTGCTCAGAAAAGTGATTGAATTTTTATGCATTTCACTGACGCTGAAAAGAGAATAAAAGAGGACCGTATAGAATCCCTCAATAAACGAAACTGCTGACGCGAATATAATGAATGAACGCGATCATATGTCACGGAAAGGTGCCTAGCCCGCACGCAAATTTCATTTGCTAACCTCAAATACAGCCCCCCGAGGCAGTGGTGCGTGAACAACACCACCAACATGTGCAAACACCAATATCAGTGACGTTATGCGGAAACTAATTTTAAGCGATACTCCCTAATTCGAACTCTCCGTGGTCAGCGTTTGTTGACAGCTGACAAAACGTAGAGGATATGACAAGTAGTTGGCACATATGTCAGACACGTTGGTGTTAGCTTTTGCTCAAATTCACTCTTTGCTTTGGTCAGGCCAGCGTATAGAAAAGTGTAAATTTTCTCACCCATCGAATTTAGTCCCTTTCTTTGAACATAGACCGCACTTCGTCCAAGTCTACTTGTATATTCTGTTTTCCGCTCACAGTGCGCCCATATAGCATGCTGAAGTGCTAACGCCTCGGGCTATAATTTCAACGATTGCACTGTTGCTTAACTTTCTTTCGGTGTGCTACAAGACGCTTCGTACGAGTTCAGTTCGGTTCTAGAGGGTAGTCGTGTGAACAATGAATCGTGTGACTTGTACATTTTGCAAAAAACATTATTTGATCTAGTCGCATGGAAATTGGTATCGAGATCAATTTTGAGCCTGTGTAGATTATGGGGCCAATTTTCAATAGGCCAGCTTCTCAGGCCTGTGAGATGAAACTAGGCGACACACAGGCACTCGTATCTCAAAACACAGCTTTGCATGGGTAAACAATGCATGAAGCTAGCAAAACTATGTATCTGGTGTATGTAAAAGGAATCTGCGTTGATTGTCTCAAGCGTAAAATACAAGCAACACCCATAACATTCCGATCAAATTAGGTATAAATCGAAAAAATGAGTGATTTAACTATAGCGCCTGCATGAAGAGGTGTAACGACTATAGCGTACCTCATAACGAGCTTAATAAACTTTGACTAGCTTTCGTTGTCGTTGACGCCGAATTCGCACCCACGCTAAATTTCAAGCTCTAACAAACGAGGAAAATACTGTGTTAGAGAAGAAGTTTGAATGAGTATTGCTGATTTGTATAGTGCAAATAGCACTTTTTAGGTCTTCCACTTGAAATCAGTTCAATGCGATTGATGGAATATCCATTTGCATATGTAATTCAAGAATTCTAATGCCCTTATTAATTATTCGTGTGCATATCAAGGGATATTGGTGTGCATATCAAGGGATCCAAAGAACTTTCTAAAACATAATCTATAACCATTGGTTCTCAACCGGGCCAGATTATCCTGTTTCGGGCTAATTTTTCAGTCCTTAATAGAGGAAACAGCCTGTTGTTACGTTTCAAAAGGCTCGCTAGACATGCACAAAATTATAGATGGGACAAGAATCTTTTATAAGGACGGATTTCCGTCTCGATTTGTTCATCACAGTTTGGAAAAGTTAGCCAGTCGAAATTATTAGGACATGGAGGGGTGGAGGGGGGGGGGGGGGAAGATGCCTGAAGTTTGTATTTTTTTGGCTCGTCTTCTTGACCAAAAATTGTCAAGAACCATGGTCGAGGTTCACTCTCTCTTACAGGCCTCCTATCGTTCAAAAAAATCATTTGTGTATTAATTTCGCAACGATGGAAATTTGCCTGATATAAAAGCTGCGTGTAGAAGAAAATTTAATAGCCGCCATCTAAAGAAGTGGGGGGGGGGGGGGGGGGGGGGAGAAGATGCCTGAAGTTTGTATTTTTTTGGCTCGTCTTCTTGACCAAAAATTGTCAAGAACCATGGTCGAGGTTCACTCTCTCTTACAGGCCTCCTATCGTTCAAAAAAATCATTTGTGTATTAATTTCGCAACGATGGAAATTTGCCTGATATAAAAGCTGCGTGTAGAAGAAAATTTAATAGCCGCCATCTAAAGAAGTGGCCACCTGATGGTCATCAAGAGATCCTAGTCAAAGGGGACTGACTTGGAACTATCCTTATTGCGAAAGCGCTTCTTGATCGTCTTTAGTGGTTGCTGCATTGTACTGCATTCCTTCGTGCATTCGTCGACAGATAATGGTGCCATTGCGAAATCCGGCAACATGAAGAGCGTTTGCTCATGTTTGATCCGAATTGTGCAATTTACTGAAAAAAAAAATTGAAAAGTTTGCTATGTTAGACAGCTTTATATTCCTTTGTGCCTTCGTAGACAGATGCCTTAGAGACAGCTTTATAGGCCTGCATTGTCTAAACACTTTTTTCCTCAAGCCTATATAAGCGGTAATTGACAATTAGTAGCACAAACCTTGATCGCTAACGTTGCAACCCTGTACCGCCACTCTCACTTCCCTTCCGCCAAGGTAATATATTCTCAGTAAATTCATTACATATTCATTTCCATTATGCATTCATTAAAATATATGTTCATTTTAGCATTCTTTTTTCATCAATAAAATCACCACGGTTAATGTGTGCAAACAATACGTCAGTAAACCAGATGCCTAGATTCCTTCAAAAAAAAATTTAAGGCCAAACTGATCAATAGATATTGTTTCATTTCCTTCTCATCAACTTTGAAGCATCAATTTCGGTTGTTGGCTGAGGATATTTATTTTTCTACAAACATAATCAACATGATGAAGTAAGTAAGCAAAAAAAACAACTTGAAACAGCTGATAGCAGTCGATTCGGCAGTAATTCTTTTTCTCATAGGTTTTATGTTATACGTGTAGTGTTTCGAACGGTTTATTCATCTGCTGAATGAGTCTCGATGAAATGAGATTATTTTTCTTTTTTAATTTTCAATTCAATGTCTGCGTCAAATGCAATTATTGACTCAACCTGCATTATTGTTAGCGTTTCACAGAATATCACCTTCTCTCCCTCTTTCTCCCTCTTTCTTTATTTCGAGTCTCTTTCAGTAGGTTTCCTTTTTTCTATAGTGTCTAGTCTTCGAAAGGAAATCATTTTCATTTCATTTTCAATCACCTTGCAACACTCACAGTTTACTTTCGTAGAAGTATTTTTTCGAGAACGTTGAGGCGCAAATAAAACAGCTATCATGCGGAATAAGTGAATCAAACGGGCCATGTCGAGGATGTTTCAAGGAAGAGAAAATTTGCGGCAATTAGTGATGAGAACCATAGGCGACATACTCAACCGGTCATGTGACGGCTTTTTCTGACTCCTCCAAAAAAAGTCCATGAGATCTTATTCTCATCCTTCAAAAACTCTCGTTTGCACAAATCCCTCTCCCATCTTTATCCCGTATGCAAAACATTACTTTCGTATTCCTCCTTTAGGTCTTATTCAAATGACAACTACTGGGTTACGTAAACGTAAAAGAAATTTCATTGATTGTAGCAGTTGCAACCAAAAAACATCTAAGTTGTGATACAAATTTTTTTCGTTGCTTGGCCCATACAACTTTTGTATGAACAATATAACTACCAAGACCTCGGTAGCATGAGAGAATTGTGAAGACTCAGTGAAAGGTGAGTAAATTACTGTAAAAAATTTATGAGAACGGATAAAAATTTAAGTGAGCTAACAGGCGAATCATTCAATGAACTTAACAGAAAAGCATTATATATATATATACATATATATGTATATATATACAAACAAGCACAAAGGCACCTGTAATTTCATCGATTCCCGTCATCGATGTAGCTGACAACCAAGCTCACGACTGTAGACCATTGCCTCTTCCCTTCCATGATTGTTGTGACCAATATATGCTTCTCTGTTAGCTGCATTGAATGATTCGGCTGTTAGCGCACTTAATTTTATCTGTTCTCATGAATTTTTTAAAGTAATTTAGTCACTTTTCATTCAATCTTCACAATTCTCTCCAAGGGTAAAGCCGTTTTGTTTAATTTTCCTGCCGCTAACCTCTCTGATTCTTCTCTATGATGTTAGAAAAGTTTTGAATAATAAATCGTATCATCCAGCTATATATCGATTTAGCAGTAATTTTGACACTGCTGCTGATATAATGTCCGGCAATATTTTGAAAATCTCTATCATGAGCCTCAACGAATTAAAGTGGTTGTGCCTCCTGTAATCAACCTTCGCGTAAGCGATTCAAGGGCCGTCTTTGCTAAAATTTGGCTAAATGTGTTATATCTTTCCATGACAATCTTAGTGAATGTTATTTAAAGACATGATTTAAGCGATCGAAGTGGCGAATACAATGCTGATTGTATATAGTCAAAAGGGGTACACTTCTCCAGGTTCGATTCCTAATCGCGTTGTTATCATGAGATCAGCGCTCCTATCGCAATAATGGATTGGCATCGACGCAAAGCTTATCACTACTTAGCAAATGCGCATATTAAACGTTTAAATGAGTGCTCCCTCATTCGAAAAATCAAAGGCGATTTTCTTATTATTCTTATCATCCCGCTATTATCAGTTGTTTTGAGTGGCTTTCTTTACATGTCATCTTCTCCAGGTAATTTGAACAACTTTACCAACAAGAAAAAAATTGCTACAAACAAACAGATTTTTATTCTCACTTGGTTTGGCTCATCATCATTTAGATGCATTCGCAATTCCATACAAATATATGTTCGCATTGGGGAAATTTTATGCGAATAATTCGTCTATTTCTTCATCGCTTTGTTTGTGGTTCTCAAAACTCGTTAGCCTTATTTTCTTACAGTTTTGTTGCTTTATGGTTCCACTATAATCAAATCTATTTTAACCATAGGCTAGCTATGTTTTTTTTTTTCGTTTCGTCGACTATAGTTTGTAGTGGCTCTTGTAATTAACCATTAATTTGTAGCTTACTTTATATACTTTATATACAGTATATATTTCATTTATTCGCCTCCTAAATCTTCCACACCTTCTTAGTTTTCCGTCCTTCTATTTTCGATTAAATTTTCAAATTTTTTCCTCTTTCGCTGACTTCTTTTTTTACTCTCTTGCTCTGGCGATCACTTTATGAGGTAATGACGGCGATAAAGGTCATCTCTAAGATTACAATTTCGATGCCCATTATTGAAATGAATTTTTTAGTTATTGCAAAAAAAAATTTTGCATTCGCCGTTGTGTCTTAGTTTTCTCCACATAACCTTTCCAGTGTCATTGATGCCTTTGCAGTAGAAATTTCTGGGAAATTTGTTTAAAGGGCGTCACTTCATTTTTTGCGACGATTTGCATAAAAATGTAATGCCAATACTTTCGTTCCTACTTCTGGCTGTAACAAATCGGAAAGTGTAGATCGTGAACTGGATAAGCGGAAGATGCGCACGAACTCTCCTTAATAAACTACTTGTTCCTCAATGTAAACACCTATACAGGCAACGTCGTACCCGAATGCATGTGACAACTGCGATCACTGTTTGATTTCGGCCCAAATTTTAAGCACTCTTGCAACTCCCATATGCTCATATCGTCTTATAGTCGACTGCAAGCAGTGGGCAAACCGAAAGAGCTAGGCGTTGATGTGAAAAAGTACATGAGGCGCTTGCGCAAAACAAATCATATTCAATGGCGTCTCGCGTTTATGTGTCGCACATTGCTCTTCCGTTTGCCATGGGCTCCATAAAGTTTTTATGCTTACTGTTTTCACATATCTTCATGGACTTAAGTAAACATACACTTGCAAGGCACGTTATGGCAGCGTCATTTCTGTGCCAATCTGTATGCACCTATCTCTCTGGTTAGTGGCTCCAACTCGGAAATCGCTGAAGGTCCAGTTAAAGGTGATTGTAATCCATATCGTAAAGTGACAGTCTTCATCTCTTATCACGTCGATGTATAGAATGCTTGAAAAGCTATAGAAACCGAGATGTACGAAAAGCTCAAGCGTGTTGCAATAGGATGGGTTGCAACATTAAATGTTTCGACAGCACGAAACCAGGTGTTTAGCAGATTATTTTTACGAGCGGCAGAGTCAGTTGAAAATTAAATTATCATCGCCTGCGATCAGTTTATGTAACAGGTTCGGTTAATGAGCGTACCCGTCGAATGGTACATCATGCCGTTCTTTTTATTTAGTTTTACGCAGCACTAATCAGACCTGAGCACCGACTGAGCGTCGACTGTGAGCTGATCACTCGTAAACATCAATTCAACTCATGCGATCAATCGTTTATCTCGGCAATGAACAAGTTTGTGGGGCATGATTGGAAGATTCGGGAAGAACACTCTATCCCCTCCTGCTCCCCTCAGGGAAGAATTCGAAAAATTAGTTGGTTGCACTTGATATTTTAAGAAAGTAATAGAGTGTCACTCATAGTGACTGTGCAAAAGAAATCATCGAAATTCTAGCAGGGGAGTAAGATCAGATTTGTTGGACGCGAGGCAGAGGAATGATTGCGATTTCCAGTAGCGGTATGACCTACTGTAGGTGTTGGGTGTTGTTCACCAGTAGTATACCACACTGTTACTTCGACTCGATAGTTCTCTTCTTTGGTAACTGCTCCACTGACAAGATATCTCGTTTTGGTAAGTACATGATACAGACATGAACAAGTATCGTTGTTGGGATGAGAGGAGCGCGGTCTACGCCAGTGGGATTCGAACTTTTACAGCATAAAATTGAACGAAATTTGGAAGTCGAGCGCTGATGATTCGCAATGCTCTGTGAAACGATAAAATCTGTGTGTCATAAAAGGATATAACCTGCGGACAATTAATTGCGGGTTTTCGTTTTTCCCCACGTTGAAATGTCTGTTTGTTCGCTTATTTAAATCTTTAATTAACGTCCGCACGGCAGATCGAATAGTCAATCGATTGCCAATCAAGTGAATTCGTAAAATTTAGTGTTCGCACAACAGTAATTAATTAGCTACCCATGGACGTCAAATTTGCATATTAGATAATAACTGATCCTTATGCGGTGTACCACTTGAATAGAATTCTTGTCTCGACTTGTATAGATAAATAGAATTCGGTGATTCGGTTACAGAAGTAGGTTACAAAGTTAAATGTGGATGGATACAGTACAATAAACTTGCGAACTCAGCAAACAAGAAGTAGTCACTTTTGGCTTAATTTCACATCATAACGATTATTGCTTGACACTAGCTGTTGGACTATGGGTTTTCGAATATCCTACTGCAAATATTCATTCATTTTTAAGTGCGTCATTTTCGACTACCGACATCTGACATTTTTACAGCTGATGTGTCAAACGGTTGTGTCCAATGCTTTCGACTGATCGTTTTCTACACCCTTACATCGGCTTTAGGAATCTACCTAGCTATTTGCCTCGATTTTGCTAAAACTCTGTTCGAATGATGACATTTATCAATAACCCCCGTAATCGAAGGACATTTGTATCCGTCGGCAAGTTCGACAAATACCAAAATATGGTAGTCGTGTTGCAATTTTATGAATAATCTGGCGATTTTTTCTTATTTTGTTGTTAAGTTTTTGAAAGCACATGCCAGCATGAGATGCTTCAAAATCACGCGGTGAAGTACAGTATTCAAAGCGTGTGAAATTCATTATGGCGAAATCGTGCTTGCTCATAGGCATCTGTATGTATCATCCTGTCTTTCCACTAGTTTCAACTAGGAGGCCACTAGAGCCTCGATTAAGGAAATGTGGCAGGAGTAATCTCCACCTCAGGATCGCCCTTTTAACCACCCAACCTCCAAAGCAATTCACTTACCTTCAAGTTAACTATTCCCTTTCGCCGCCTTAACGGGTAGATATTTGCATGCATTCTTCGACCATTCGACTTGCAGAAAGATCGACCTTTACAGGAATCTATATCAGAAAAGATTTGTGCGAATTTTAAATTAGATAAAAATTTGAATAGTTAACACCTGTTGTGCACTCTGTATAACCGGTTGGTTTGATGGCTGAGTCGAAAAAGCGTATTATTACGCTGGCCCCCGGCTTTTCAATTTCAAATTTTAATTTATCATTTTCGAGTACTTTTCGTTTTAATTTTTCAATTGCAATTTTCAAATTTTTCTTTGTGTTCTTCAGTGCTTAAATCCGGTCAATGAACCGAACGTTAAAAAGAACACTTTCATTACATATTGTCATCTTCTTGAAAACCGTTGTCCAGTTTGGTGTCGGCTTGTATATTCAAAAAAAAAGATTGTGGAATAGTACAAATATATTTGCAACAAACAGCATTTTCGTTCCTGTTCATTTCGAAACGTGAAACTCTTTTACGCATTTTCGGTCTAAAATCGCTTCAGTGTATCATCGCATTGAGACTTAAACGATTTTATAGCTTCGAAACACAACATTAGATCTTGTGTTGTGTTCCGAAATTATTAACGAATATTCTGATATGGTATTTCATTCAATATTCTCTTATTCTAACCGACATAATCTACTCTTACTATAAGCTCATTACTTTCAGTTGTTTCCACGAGTTTTAAACTCAAATCCATTTTTTTATTTTTTCATTTTCGGATCGTTCGAGTATAGAATGATTTGCCTAACGATTTTTGTTTAAGCATATAGTATTTTTGACGTTCCATAAATTGCCTATGTTTTTTCGATGTCGGCGATTTCTGTGTGTTTTTATTCAATCGATATCGGCTATTGATTTGATTCTCGAATTTATTTGAACGAGCAAAAAACTTTCAAAACAATAAAGAACTGCAAAAAAAAAGCGTAAAATTTCGCGCATGATAGTATTCTTGCTAATAAATCAATAAAACAATGATCGATTTATAAAACGATCAACGGCAGCACATAAATGAACGAATCAGCTCTGAGATACTGGATAGGAAAATATTTTAGAGAAAAATTCAGTGGCTTAGCGCGAGGTTTAAGATCGAGGCGATTAAAAGAGGTAAAAACTCACTAGGTATGGCAATTTGATTTGTTTTTTCCTGTTGTTTTTTGTAGCGTTCTTATTGCCGTAGCGAAAATGGAGGTATGATATCATTGTGTCGGTGCACAACATGTTCGTGTTTATACGCGAATATGCCCCCCTTCAGTAGTTTCAACTAAAGAACATGAAAACTCGTCGTCATCATGCATGAATACTTACGACTAAAATATGGACGTGAATTGCTGAATGGATTATACACAGCATGAAAAACGGACTTGCAAGCAAGGGAGATCAGTGACGAATTATGGGCTTTATTTGCACTACATGCGAGCAATATTTTGCGTGATATGATTTACAATTCCAAATCGTGTCCTACATTAAACACAATTCGAAATGCGAAT
>JPKZ01000199.1:66745-99986 GCA_000803305.1 Toxocara canis | reverse complement strand
TCGCTTTTCTTTTTGAGCTGAAAATCGGTGAGATTTCTTACATAGAGCTTGGCAGATTGGATAGACGTCGATGAAAGAAATGCATGAGCTCATCTTTCCCTTCGCTTTTTGAGCTGAAAATCGGTGAGATTTCTTACATAGAGCTTGGCAGATTGGATAGACGTCGATGAAAGAAATGCATGAGATGTTCTCATCTTTCTAAGATAGATGTGCTTGACCCAATTGTCATTAAAGTTGTTATGCGGTAATAGAGTAATCTTCATTTTCATCGAATGCCTTAAGAACACGTAAAATGTCAATCAAATTTGAACTGCTCGCAGTGTGTCCAGAATTCAGTATTTCTGGAAGTGAAAGATTCCCCTATCTTGGGCCAGTTTCAGAAAACGAAAACTTCTCATAGTTGAAGAAAGCAAACTTCATCCACATTAACAACGTTGAGTCCGAATGTGTGATAGTGAGATTGCCTTTTGGTCACTTCGCAACATATAAAGAAATGCTTCCGTTAAATGAGCTGGATACGTTTTTGTTGCAATCGAAGGTGGGAAGCCTCGGCAGTTGGCTGCTGTACGATTTTTTCGACACCACATGAGTACGCCATGTATTCAGCATTTGAGATTGCTCGACAGTGCTTTATTTAAAAATTAGACCCAGCTTTTTTTAAACCTAAATTTTATATTTAATTTTAATTAGATTTTGCTAAATTAGATTGAATGCGCCCTATTTAAATTAGATTAGATGTAGCTTATTTGCTTTCTTCGTTAAGGAGGGCATCAAACGCTGAGGGAACGTGAATGATGTGCAACTGCTGTGATTTCGAAGCGGTGAAATTAGGAGCAATGGTTACCATCATGAACAATTAATGACAAACTTTGCAGCTGTTAGCGAAAAATCTTCCAAAATCGAGAAAATTTTAGAAAAAAAAACAACAAAAATGAGTTTTCGTTTTCTCTCTTTAGCGTGAACCAATGCTATTCTAAGATGGGAGATACCTTTCGATATTCTTTGCTTCACTCCTCCAACTCTCTCCGATTTCTGATTCCTCTTCTTTTTGTAAGTTTCCAGCGAGTAATACTGCAATGTCTTCACTTTGAAAAAGGAAAAATGTTTCGCAACCGCCACACTACTTGCGAAGTCACGCTGCTCAGCGAACCAGACAGAGATGGTATTCGTTTCTTTAGTCGACAACATAAACGATATTGGTCTCACAAAGGAATGTTTACTTGAATTTTGAAGGATGTATGCAACTGTATATATCGGGGAAGCTTACATAAGCTGATACACAGAGTACCAAAAATAGCATCAACAAGTGGATAAATGAGTTTCAGGTATGTAGTAGTTTTGGAGATATTTGACATAATTGGCAGCAATTTTGCGGATAGAGGAATTTCATGGGAGAAATAGCTTCCTTGCCCAGGTTCACATCGAACAGTAGTGATGAGTATATTGGGATATTTGGACGACTTTAGTAAAGCATCAGTGAGGTCGTTTGATTACGAACGCTTGTGGATGACAAACTGCGTGAGAGGCACAACAAATGTGTGGTAGGTTCGTTTATTGGAGTAGCCACTTCGACAGGGGAATCAAATCGGATTTTAGCAACAAAATGCGCGATACCACTCGGCACTCACAACTCGATTCGATTGGCGTGTCTCCGAGACTCGACTGCTGTGCCCAACTTGATTCAATTCAACCGCCTTAGGCATTCAATAATTGTCGTTTAGTGGCGCCCTCATGGACAGCGAGTATCGCGTCATCTTGAATGTCGGTGGTGTTCGTCATGAAACTTACAAGCATACACTCAAGAAGATACCCGCTACACGACTCAGCCGATTGACCACCAATCTTGCCAATTACGACCCTGTACTTAACGAGTATTTTTTCGATAGACATCCAGGCGTATTCGCACAAATACTCAACTATTACCGCACCGGTAAGCTGCATTATCCGCTCGACGTATGTGGCCCATTGTTCGAAGAAGAGCTCAAGGTTTGTTTCATTTCTTTTCGTAAATGAACGATTCCATTCCTAGCTAATTTGGATCACTCTCATAAAAAGTACAAAAACTATGCAGCACCTTACTACTCGTTTTTCATGTGATTATTCCTGACAGAGTGTTTCTACTTGTCTGCACAAATGATTAGTTGTTTTAAAAAATATGAATTAACTGATGCGGGGAAGGGAGGAGGGGGAGGGGGAGGAGGGATAGCTTTGTTGTTGCTCACATAGAAAATAATTTGCAATTTTTGAGCGAAGTTTGTTTTATTGAAATTGGTTTCGCTTAACTGCTCCCTAAGGTGTTCACGCTCCTTGATTTTGTTACTCACATGTTTTTTCTTAATGCTGCGAGTTTTGAATTTCTTCTTAAAGTGATTTAGTCTTTTTATCTCCTTTTTCGAATGTGTCAGTGCCCCCCCCATCTTTTTTTTGATGATAGCTTTGTTGCTCACATAGAAAATAATTTGCAATTTTTGAGCGAAGTTTGTTTTATTGAAATTGGTTTCGCTTAACTGCTCCCTAAGGTGTTCACGCTCCTTGATTTTGTTACTCACATGTTTTTTCTTAATGCTGCGAGTTTTGAATTTCTTCTTAAAGTGACTTAGTCTTTTTATCTCCTTTTTCGAATGTGTCAGTGCCCCCCCCCATCTTTTTTTTGATGATAGCTACCTCATACTTATTATTATCAAATTTGATATAGAACAAACCATCCAGAAGTCTTTGAATGCTCGAAGATAACAAATGAGATATGTGACCCGACAATATGATGAATCACATCTCTATAACGATCCTCAAACGACCGTCTTTCTTAGTGCTTTTTTTTTCAGATTACGTTTTACTTGAACTCCCAATGCATTCAGAATTCAACAAATCCTAACAAATTTCTCTCGAAGGATTTCGAAAAGCTCTCTTTTTTCATTTCAGCAAATTTGCACTTTCAAAACGCATTAGGACAAATCGTACTTTTTCGCCTTTATGTGAATTAATTACGTATGTGTGTAGCTGTTGGGTAGTTTCAACATGTGAAATACTGAAGCTGCATTGATGAAATTGAGCACACAAAATCGAAAGCTGAAGGCAAATCACGGCAAAAAACCTCTTTCTTTTCGTTTTGTGATATATAATGGACACCTAGGATAGATCAAAATTATATATATTCTCCGATTCCTTTGATAAAAAAGTTAATGTAGAACATTAAGCTTTAAAAAAAATGAATTTCACCGAAATTTTTCGCACATTCGGTTGTGCATTTTAGAACAGAATCACTTATTTTGCATGAATGATTATTGTTGTGAATTCATGTAACCGGTCGCTCAGAATGGTGGAATTCCTACAATGCCTATCGTAACACTCTTTCAACATAAATTTGCACTTATTACTGCTACCCTTTTGCCGTTCTTTTCGATGACACCGTTTGGAAGCACGGGCGCAAGTTAACATCTTTTCAGCGAAATACCGTAGTCAACTGAACACATTTTATTAACATAAATGGTACATAATTGTAGCCAACGGTAAGAATTTCCAATTTTCCCACTCCTTCTGCCCTTTTGGCATACCGCCAAATACCACATAATTCACCTTTTATCAATTCGTCAAAAGAATTTTCTTTTGGCAGTTAGGAAATAATGCTCTCTTCAGTAGTAAACAAATGGTTTCAGTTTTGATAATGATCACTTTAGAATGGTAAGAGATTTAAGGGTTTGGTAGGCGATAAATTTTTTTTCTCCATTATGCGATAAGATGATCTTCCCCGTCGTTCATGACGTACGCACCCATAATTAAAATTCAGCGAATTTTTTAGGTTGTACTTTTAGAAGTATCCTATTTCATGTCAAACTTAATAAATGTACATGTTGTACTAAATGATCCCAAAGTACACGCACATTAGTGCAGTGTAAAAATTATTAAATGAAGCAATTTGTCTCATTAGGCACACATAAACACTTCCTGCATCCGATGGCTGTTGCTTTCCCTGTTTCTTTCCTTACTTCCTTCGTCAACTCACCGAAAATTGCTTTCAGCCATTCATGAACGAAAATGGTAGCGGAATTTGATCAGATTGGACTACAATAGATGAATTTTCTGAACTGAACTCGAATGACTGAAACTGTTGTTTACTTTTGCGATTAACAAATCGGCGTCTTTTATATCTTGGTGATTTTTTCTACGGAAAACGTAAGGGAATAGTTTTCGACTCTTTGCAAAACAGTATCGGCACATGCAGCGAAGAATGTGGCACACTGGAACATGCATTGAACATAGCTGAATATGCGAGTTTCTGAATACGGAATGGGAAGCTCTCGAAGAATCAGCGCTAGAATTCATGGATAATACGCATTGGTAGTGATGACAGTTGTGATCATGTGAAAAAAAAAATCACCTAGGCTAAGCTACAGTAATTGAACAGCGCGGCCAACAAGCGAATAATTGCTTGCCTATAGGAATGAAATCCTTTTTTTGCATATACCGGAAACCTTTTGTAACAGTTTTTGAGCACTTTAATACTTATTGGTCAGTTCTTATCAGAATGCGAAAAAAGCATTTCGTGCTAGGCTCATTGTTGTGCTTTCCAGTCTGTCTCATCGTTCTCATCGAAAAAGAACTACCAAAATGCTGCTCGAATTGAACCGACCATCTTCGATGAGATCACAAAAGCTGTGCTTTTTGTTTGCCTTTGTCTTATGCGCTGCCTAAGCGGCATTCATAATTTATCGATCTCTTTCGCATTCTCGACCAACCATTATGGTTCTTTTATAGACGGTAGCATTTTGCTCAATATTGACTCTACTGCTGACATCACCAAGTGACTCTCATAAAAAACTAAAACGCCCTTGAAAAGTGAGAAGGAAGAGTGCTATGGATTTACATAATTCGTCGAAAGCAGAGATAGATTTGGGGAAAATTTTTTCGACTTTTAAAGAAAAATAGAAATGATTTCCCCGAAGAATAATGCGAAGATTTACACATATTGGGGAATTTCATAAGTATTTTCGTTGAGGCAATAAAATTTATGGCTTAGATAGTGAAAATTTTTTCTCGTACGAGCCATATGGCAAGGTATTGTTAATTCATGAGCGCCTCCCCACGCCCTCGGTCTCAAGAGAGAACTGTGAAGAAAAGAGCTAATTCTTCCTTCAAGATCTGGGCAGTACGTTCAGTTGACGAATCGACGAGAAGTTACCGAGGCGAAATATATCAAGCATAATTCGTCGCCTTGCAAAAGATTTTAAGCAAAATTTTGGTGTAGTTTGTTAATTGCTGTATGAGTAATGGCTCGTAGAAAATCAGCAATTAAAGATAAGCAAGGATTTGGCCTCATATTCACTCCCGTGAGCGAAATTTAGGCTCGTATAATACCGAACTTATTAAATCACAATATATACAAAATATAGCTCAGAGTATGATTTTCTGAGCAAGAAATGGAATGTTTAGACTTATTTCATTGACCGCAAAAGAAAACAACTCCAATTGACGTCGTTGCGTCCTTTGCAATACTTTAGTGCGATTTGATCTGCTTTTTTTTTAACCTTACGATATATCTTACTTTGAATACCTTGAACAGTTGTGATTTCATCGATTTCACCGTTCTCTCCATCGATGCAGGTAGCAATTTAGTTACAATATACCTGACGACTTATTGCAGCTTAATGATTTGTTCAGCAAGCCTCTTGTCACACGTATCCTCCTAAATATTGCTAGAACGGAAGTCGATTTGATGATTCCTGATTTGGTTCATGACTCTTCTCTTCTAGCCACATACCATTTTTCATTGTACGGACAAATAAACAGAAAATGATATCGTGCTAAGTTGAATTGTGAAAGGCATAGTATACCGTGCGTTCCTCATGGCTTAATTTTCTGCCTGTTTTCGGTTGTTTATATACGCTGCGCTGTAGTTGCTGCTGCATATCGTAGTACTTCGCATACGAAATATGATCCGCGTAAAAATAAGAACTATAAAGATGGTTTTGGTAAATTTCAATTGTTGAAAAGGAGGAGATGATAGGGAATACATAATTTAGGGGACTAATATATAACACAATATATAGCACAATAATATATGATATGAGATATAACATTATATAGTAGGGCAACCACAACATAGTAGGGCAACCACAACATAGTAGGGCAACCACAACGTAGTAGGGCAACCACAACATAGTAGGGCAACCACAGGCAAGCACAACTATTCTACCACCACAACAAGGCAACCGTAAATCCATCTGGATGCGACATTAATTTCACAGTGTCAATTTATCGTTCAACAAGTGATCAATTGAACACTTTGCTTGGTTGTTCGATTAGGAATAGAAAAAAACTGCCATACATTCTTCATTCCATTAAGTTGCACTGGCGCATAAATAGCAATGCGCTGAGAACGCGAGGCAAATTGAACCAATTTTCTCCTTCCAACACCTCATCCACACTTCGACATTTCGAGGCATTGTGTACGCACATTACAGCCTTACTTGCTTACTTGCAGCGAGTAACTCACTTAGAGCACAGAGAGCACTACGGATGACCACTTCGATGTGATGCAAGCCAAACGAACAACATTTTTATCGAAACGCAATCAATCGAACACAAATTTACGCAAAAATAAGCCTGTGCTATGAACGTTTGTAAGGGAAATGGATGCTGACCATTTGGGACAACATAAGAGCTGTTTTGTGACCCATAAAATAAAAATCATTCATAACTTTTCTTCCACCTTGTCCCTGTCAAAGAGCAGCCCGAATCATAAACGCGGCAAATTCTTACAAGCAAAAAGGTACGATTCTTCAATCGCCAATACGATTTCTTAGCTGAAGCGGAGTTTTTCTACTTCAATTGCTTACAGCGATATCAGATGATAGGCCAAGGGCACTTTTTTAAGCAAGCATGCTGATAATTGTTTTGAAAGGTTAGTTAAAGCAATCAGCTAACAAACCCTACTTTAATTGGATATGAAGCTCAAACATAAAAACTCCAATTTCATCTTAACGATGAAAATTTTTCATAAAATCATTTCCTAATTTTTCATAAAATCATTTCCTGTCTCATCAAACGATAAATTCCATCTATAGTTTGAGATATTTCTTTCCTTTTCTTGATCGGCGAAAATTGTTGATTTATCGCAAAGTTTAATCCGTTCATCTTTGCCAAAAAAAAAAAGGAAATTCGTATACAATTTCATCATTTCCACTTTCGAGCACTGTAAAGCTAAGATTGCATTTCTATTAAACGACTAGTGATTGTTTTGGCATATTTGATTGAAAATTGTTTAATCATTTATTTGTTTTTAAAATGTGCATATTTTCATCTGAAGTCTAAAGTGTTACTCGCAAAATTATTACTATTCATTGATGCGTTTTTTTTTTCGTTTTCAAGTAGTCAACAATGACTGTATAATTAAATCCCAAAACAAATATAGCGATATTTTCATTCATAGACAAATGCGATTATGAGATCTTTGCAAAGGGCGAATAGCATGATTGATGGTATCAAAAATTTAACGATGTCCAGTCACGAAACAATGTAATTTCTGCACTATAATTCATACCCATTTACCCTCACATGCAAGGTCATATATATGTATGTATACATTTATAATGGTGTTGTTCCTGAGCTATCCCGTTTTAATTCCAAGGCAAAAAATTCGGCTGATAAGCTAATTTAAGTCAAGCAAAAATGTAAGTAAACAGAATAGAATGTCTAAATTGTACTAATATAGCTGTTGTCGTCGAAACAATGCAGAAATAGTTTAGGAACTAGCAGTGCAACTAGGGCAGAAGCAGCGACACTGGACGAAATATAGGAAGCAATGCTTTTCAAATTGTATATCATGAATGCTTCGCAGGGAAATCTCATGCAGTTAATGAGCAAAAAGAACAGTCAGTTATCCGATCACTCCTTACTTTTTCGATGTCTTTGTCGCCATTCTTTGAAACGGAAGAAAACACAAATTACAAATTACTAGCTATCCTAATTGACGACAGTTTATCGGCTTCTCAAATAATCTTTTCAAGTTATTGATAGTATCGCTGATCAAGGATTGTTATAACTAGGTCTATTTGTTTAAGTATTGGGGTCTCGATGCGAACGAGGTTGAACCTTGCTGTTGGATGACTTACACACAACACAGAGATACGCAAGAAGTGCTTGCGACCCTCGATAAACTTGATATCGAAATCGACGAAGAAATGCTCAATAACCAGGAAGAACTTTATAAAAGGTTTCGGTTACTTCTGATAGCCCTTTTTCGCAGAAATTATTATTTTACTTTCGGTTAACTTTAGCGTTGTCGCAGCTTTTCAAATGTCGAGTCGGTTTGACCACTAGTTCCCTGTATGCCTAGGCAGTAAGCTTTCCATTTAGGGTGTTCCTACATTCCCGCGTTCAACGCCGTGTCGTCAAATTCCGGCTTCTCATTTCTTAGATTTCTTAGAGTTTATAAAGGACCCCCTCGCATTCAAAATCTCCTTAAAATTTGCTACGCCCTTTGGGCGTTTAACTTGGTACAAAATTTCAATAAGTTTAGTTCACCTTTAAGTTTCAAGCCTTTCTCACTCTTTGTTTGGAGATGTCAGCTTGCGTAAACCGCTCTCTCTTATGTTCAATTTTTCCTTTAAATAAAGTGCCCTACACTTGCCTACAGTGAGAAAAACAGCTCTAATCATCATCGATCTTTGAAGTCGTTGAGTTTCTGTTGTTTGAAGCTTTCTCTAAAAACGATCTATGCAGGTTCGGATGGGAGGACGACTATCACAACGACTCGTTGTCTGCGTGGCAGAAATTGAAGCCGAAAATATGGCGCGTATTCGATGAGCCTTCTTCGTCACAAGGAGCAAAGGTGAACATATGTTTTCATTCATCCTATCCACCTTTCCTTACCATTTCATGGCGCGCTTGATGAACCGAACATCTTTTACTTAATTGTCACTCTCTATAAGCTTAAGCGTACCATAATTGACTCTGATATATCCAGTAGAATCATTTTAATCGATATAACGATCATTGATTGTGAATTACTTTGCCTATGCATGAATTCAATTATTCGAAAAGTTTTTCATGAGCTCTAATGAGCGAGTTAAATCCTCTCTATTACCTGCTATGATACAAGTAGTCATTTGTAATTCAAATTCTCAAATGTGATTTTCATGAGATGTATGCACTTCGATAGTTAAGGCCTCAAAAAAAAACTAAATTTCAAGCCTGCCTTCTTAGCACCTATCGAATGCTCGATTGACTCGGTATTTAGTGTCTTTTATTTTTTAGGAGAGCGCACCTCACTTGATGGCGATACAGATGAGAGCATTTATGGGCAATCGTTATGAAAATTTGTTCTGAATCTGAAAAACGCTTCCGAAGAGGCCAAATATATGAACCATTTTATTTACTGAATTAAGGCATTGAAGCAAGCGCATATGATGCACTATAAATCATAATTGTGCAACCAATAGCAACTCGGTTCATTGACAAAACCATATGAGGGTGACTGTAAGCACAGCATTAAACATGTGTGAATTAAAGTTATGCAAGGAACAAGATAGTAGCCAATATGCCTTGGGAAACCAAGAATGTAATGTACGCAGTAAGTGAATCGACTCGTGGGAAACTAATGAAAATTTTTGTAGTTTTCGTTAGCTGCTTTATAGTGGCCTGCAAAACACTCATGAATAAATGCGCACAATTTTGCAGCCTTTATTATTGATGCACTCATAGACGCTTTACATCAGAGAGCGCGTGAGAGAAAAGCTGAAAGTAACGAGTAATGGATGCTAAGAAAATTGAATGTTTGATGAGAACTGGATTGCACATTTGGATCACTATTAAATACTTTGTAAATATCATTATCAATTCTCACACCTCATTCAACGTTTTTTTTGTTTTGCTTTCAAAGTTTATATATATATATATATATATATATACATATATATATATATATATATATATATATGCAAAGGGATGCAGAGGCAGCTGTAATTCCATCGATTCCCACCATGCCCACGCATGATTGTTTCGACGATCCTCGGGACGCCTGGTGGTCAGCCTGCTGGCGATCCGTCTGGTAAGCAGCTCGGAATCGAGCTCAGATCTTCCCGCATATGAAGCGAGAGCTCTACCACTGAGCCCCTGCTCGCGCCGTACATATATATATATGTATATATATATATAGCTTGTATTTTTTCATTGTCTACAAACAGTGAACGATGATAAAAGAAATGCGACGGAATAAATTCCATATACGAACATATTCGATTTCAAAATTTTGCGATCGAGAAGAGATCTTTAAAGATCGAATTGAAAGCATTTTTTAAACGTATAAATTTTATCACACTCAACAAATCCGAGATGAAATCCCACCGGAATTTCGCAATAACTGATCACTATATGGAGAAGGTCTCATATAGCAGCATATTCGCTATAGAGATTGTAGTACTCGACAATGTCAACAGCCCTACTGGGAGATCTATGTTGGAAACAGCATGTTCCAAGCATAACAACTCCCCACTAGCCGGACAGAGATCGAAGAACTTAAGCATTTGTGCTAAATTTATATATTATTTTTTTTAATATGTTACTTTGTGCAATTCGTTTTCCTTTCACATCTTTTTTCTCCTCATTGGTTTCCACAAATACCTCTTTCTTCGTATTCAAAGTGCTCTCACATGAGGCTCTAGAATTGGCGCAATCAGAAAGCTTAAAACATGCAACCACGTTCCTTGTGGTCATCTCATTATGAGGAAGTGAGACTCTTAAACGTCATGTAAGTATCACTGCCTTAGTGCACTCGACGTTTGCCAACAACTACTTATACCGAAATATTTGTGGCACTCGACCGGAGGCACTAGTGCTGGCTTAGGAACCCTTTCATATACTTCAGTGGAGACACTCAGAGAATTTGAATCTGGAAATGAGGGGGATGGAGTTGCGTGTAGGAAAATTGATGAGCAGTTGAGCTAGGCCATGGATCGAGGCACTAGGCCATGGATCGAGGCACAGAAATCCGGTGGGAGAAGTTCAGGTGCGTTGAGCTTCAGTGGTAACAATTGCAGCTTTGAATAACTCCGCAGCAGCGCCTTTTCCCCTCTCGCTGTGCATTGGCATGGTTAATATTTGCTCTCTTAATCGCTTACAGAAAAGCATGAAATCTTTTCTTGCAGGTGGTAGCTGTGATTTCTGTATTCTTTTTGATTGCTGCTATTCTTGTGTTCTGCCTTAAAACGCATCCTGGGCTTCGCGTTGCTGAGATCGACGATATTATCACAAATCAGACGATACGGCAGGCTCGCTCTTCTGGTTTCGTCTATAAGTATCGCACTGAGCCTATTGGAGTGGACAAAAAAAATTCTAAACCTCATCCTGGTTTTTTCGTAAGTCATTTACCACTGGACGTTTCATTAATTTTGTGAGGCAGTCATCTCAGTAACTTAAAAAAAAGTACTTATGCACTGCTGATGATATTTCACAAATGTTTCGTTGTCGTATAAGAACAACAGCGCGAAAGTCAAATATCGCATAACGCAACTTAGTGTAAGTTACATTTTCAATACTTCCCATCCTCCATGAACTTAAACGGCCTTCTGACTTTTTGCGCAATTTCTCCCAAAGGATAATATCGTAGAGTTTCTTTGTAACGTTAACTTGTGCGCTTTTCCTCGTTGTATATTGATGTATTGTACTGGTCGAGGTGGGCATGAAAATAGGAAGGAACATCACCATCAAAATTACCATATGCCGATTAGAACCGCAGCAAATCGGGAACATAAGATGCGCGTCATATGCTTATGTATATGTGGGGCTATTGTCTAATGGGCGCTCATTAGTGTGTGTGCCCAGCGTGAGACGTGCATACCGTACGCCTAAGTATGCGTTACTTATCTTAAATTTTGAATCTGCTAAAGCTCCTGAAATGATGTATGTCTTTTGCGGTCCACTTGTCATACTACGACACGGTAGTTACGGTAATCTATCGACAAGCAGAACAAGTCGTGGGAATATATCATATCGGCTCGAATACAGAGCCCTGAAAAACGGTGTTTATTACCCACTATTCGGAGGGATGGGGATTGGGAGGAGGTTGTATTCGAGAAAGAGATTTAGGTTTTGAGAACATTCACGACCGCAACTTTTGCACCAATTTAATTTGGTAAGGACATTGACGCAAAAGAAAATTTCGCGAGAAACGGGCTCCACTAAAAGGTACGGCCCTATTAGCCACCACTTTATCGAGACGTGCTTTTTACAAAAGCCATGCTAAATATTCGTTTTTTTTTTCTTGCGACTCCGCTTATGCAATTGAAACAGCTGAAAGTGGGCGAAAGTTTCTCCACGGGCATGACTTTCCCCGGGATCGATGAGATGGTTTGAAATTGGATGTGTCAGGCGACCTACCTATCATTTATGTCATGCCTGTCAAATGTCATATGTGTTCCCGAATTGAAGATACCCTTACGGATAGAGAGAAGTAGACGCAAGCATGCAAAAATTCAAACGGACGTGGTGCCGCCAGAATGCATTTTGCAAATTGCAAATTTGCCAATGTCCATAAGGGAGAAATTCTCATTGGGAGATTTTTGCCTAAGCGCAGTCATACAACTTAAGTTACGAAGTTTTATCATTAATGAGCATTTACGAAACCGGCTGATCTAAATTGCGGTTGGCCTGGCCAAAACAGCTGCCGCGCCAGCCCCCGAACGCATATTCCCATATGTTACGCACGATAACTTTTGAGTTTTAATTGTTTTGGTGCATGAAAGTGGCGCTCTGCAGAAATAGGGCAGCGGAGCTGGACGAGTTCCCATTACGATCTCACTTTACAAGGTATCATGTTTCGTTGTGAGAATGCAATACTAGCCCTCGCCCGGCAGCTGTAACTCTCGTTAAAGGTGGTTTGCCTTTGAAACGGTTACAGAAGATTTCACTCGTACGGCGCTTCGTAAATTGCCCCCCCCCCCCCCCCCCCCCTTCCCCTTTTCTCGCTTCCTCTCAACACTGTCTACTCTTACAGCGCTTACCTTAAAACGTCTCTCAAGCCTGTCCGAATAGGCACTGTAAGGTGAAACCTATCGTGACAATCACAGTAAGGAGGGGGGCTAGAGTGAAAGACATGGAATGCGAACCACTGCATTGATGATGGAGATATGACGGTATAATGTGAGGCGTTTGCTTTTTGCGGTAACTCACAAAAATAATCGAAAAGTCAAATTGAAGCAGTCAAACGTAAACCTGAGGATCCCACAGGCGTATACTAAGGATAGAATCGGAGAAGGAAAACACCCGGAGAAAAATCGGAGCTGGGAGAACAAGCTTGAGAAGTACCAAACCCGGGAAGGTAAAAAAGCGCTGGAGTCGAAAACAGTCGAAAATTCCAGAACAATATGACGAACCGAAAGAAAGAAAATTTATCTTCGGAAGCGACGTTACCCTTCGAGTCAACGTAACACGGTTAAAACGTTTGATGAGCAAGTATTCATATCTATATAGAAAAAAATCAGAACAACCTAAAGCCATTGATTGTATAGTAAAACTTAGTTCTACTTTATGACCATCTATCCGTAAACGATATATACTAAGTTCGTGTTCAATAAGCTTATTTGGCTATATTTTAAATAATATTTAAAAAATAAAAACAAATTGCATAGTACGTCACTAGAAGATTCAAATCAATCATATGGTGATCATTTTCCATACAAAACCTTTAGCGAAAAAATTTTATGAAAATTTTTTAAAGGAAAAAATATTCAAAATAGTATGGGGACAATTTGTTAGCCAATCGTGATACACACAGAATGCCCTAAGTTGTATATAGAAAGAAATAATGAACTGCGCAATAATTTGCTAACATTGATGAGCTCGAAATGTGGCAAACAGAATTATATTCTCGTGGAATGCTCTTGGAAAGATAACCGCTATAGAACAGTGAACTAACTGTTTAAAAGTAACTCTAAAAAGTAGTAACCTTCGAAAGTAACCTTAAAAGTAGCCTTCGAAAATAACGATAAGTTTTGGCAATTTTTCTCTCGCGAAACAGTGAACTGTTTAAAAGTAACTCTAAAAAGTAGTAACCTTCGAAAGCAACCTTAAAAGTAGCCTTCGAAAATATCGACAAGTTTTGGCAATTTTTCTCTCGCAACACTACTGCGCTAAGAATAGGTGATTCAAAACGGATGCAAAAACCAGCAATAATTAGCAATCGCTGTTATACGAACGGTATTTCGCTGTGCACAAATGAAGAGCCGCCACTAGAGTGCTACGAATGGCTTTCTGTACACAAATCACATAATGAAATTTCACTTCACACAACCAAATAAGCAAAAGATAAAAGAAAAAGTGAACGTCTTGTTAAGGGTTCGTTTTGTTAAGGCTCTAAACCCTCTAATTCAGTCTCACTTGTCGTTCGTGTTTGTAATTTTCTAAAAATTTTGTGATTTCCAGCTAGAAGTACTCATGCCATGTTAAGTAAACCGGAAACTCGTATAGAAGCGCGCACGCTTTGAAATACGACATCAAATGAAATGAATGCAAATGGATCTCGGGAGGAATAGGAAACCCAGCGCACATTTTACAACCCACCAATGATTTGTTCGGATTTTAACGTTACTAAGAGTCTTAGCTCATGACCGTTTTGATGAATTGGAATTGGAATCCATAGTTAAAATCATTACAGACATGGCTGAGTTTTGATAAATGAATAACGGAATTTTGAAATAGCATTTGAGAATTTGGGAAACTTTTTTTGATTGCAAACTTTAATTAGACTTTTTTAAATTGAATTTTAATTGAAACTTTTTTAAAATTTTTTAATTGCTTGTAGCATCTGCTGTTTCCTCGACGCTGCTTATTTCCATTATTTGTCTTAAAGGCCGGAAATACCAGAAGAACTAGGAAATTTCACTTACCCTAAGGCGTAAAAAAGAAACCATTATCAATGATTAGGCAGCTCAAACCACTGATCATTTCAATTATAAAAGTTTAACAACATCCTCATTCATTAGGAGAATAATAACTGTTTATTTTAGCTTAATCTTTTTATGGGTGTCAGGAAAAAGATATAGGTAATAACTGTTTATTTAATAACTGAGAACAGGTAATAACTGAGAACAATAACTGTTTATTTTGGCTTAAAAAAAGATATATATTGTTCCGCTAGTGTTTGTAAAATTAGACTATGACTATTATTATCACTAAATATGGAAGTTGTAATGAAAGAATTTTGTTCGCCGACGTTTCGACTCTGAAAGCAGCGATGATAAAGACCCTGAGAAGTTTTTTTTTTCTAAAGTTTCTACATAAGCAGGAGAAACCAGAAGTTATGAGGGATTATTGTCCAAACTATTTGCTTGTGATGATAATAATATTTGGGCTAAATTAATTGCTTGACGTTACAAATAGAATAGTTGTGTACATTTACAGTTATAGATATTTGTCGATGAAACTGATATTAGGCGATAGCCGAAAATATTCGAGTTTTTCGAGTAATCTGTAAGCACACATTGAACAGATATAACGATCGAAATAACGCATATGTAAACAACGCATTACAGTATGAACATGCGTATAAATGAGGAAAAGCTTAGATATTTCGAATTGACTTCAGATGGCAATTTGCTTTAAACGTTTTTGTACGTTGCAGGTGGTTGAGACGATATGCAACGTATGGTTCACAATTGAGATGACGATCCGTTTCATTTGTTGTCCAAGCAAAATCAAATTCTTCAAGGCGCCGGTATACAATTTTATTTACTTCGTTCAGATTACTAACAAATACAGAGTGAAATGCAATGAAGAATTCTCTAATCTATTTTGTAGAACTATCATTTTGCTGAGCTGATATCAAGTTCAAAAAAAAAACGCAAACATTAGTAGAGAGAATTTTGCAAAGATTATTAGGCCAGTCTTAAACTGATTATAGTAACAATATCCTCCAATTGCAAAGGGTCACAAAGGCAGATGTAACCTCATCGATTCCCATATCGATACAGCTGACAACCATGCGAACACATGATTGTTTTGACCAGTTTCGGAAAGCCTGATGGTTAGCCTACCGGCGATCCGTTGGGAAAGCAGCCGGGAATCCTCCAATTATTTAATAAAATATCTCTAAACTAACTGAAACGTAGTTTAGCTTAATGATCGAAACGCTACTCCATAGCAAATTCGTTGTTGTTTTTGTGAAGCTGACTCATAGAGAAAAATTTTCTTTTCATAAACAAAAGCGATCCTCAACGAATCATAACAACGTTTAAAGCTTACAAATGATAAAATTCATTTTGAACCATAATAGTGATCCGCTCAACGTCCTTAACGACCTCTAGCAATGAGGCTCCCGTACACCAACCAGAACGAACCTTCTCGGTTGTTTATATAACATCGCTCGAAAAGAAACCATAGCATGGTGTAATATCTGAACATATACAGAGGTTAGCAATCTTCCCATATAGATAGCGAGAACTTTTCGACCAACCATATCACGAACGCGTAACATTAACTCACTTATCCTGAAATCATCCCTCATTAAGGATTCCTAGAGTTCGTTACTTCGTGTGCGTGAATGCTTGAGATATTTTAAATTTTCCGGTTTTTTCTCTGTTCGCATAGATAATCTTAATCGGTTAATTGTTGTAAGAAAAATGCCTATTTCTTTTCGTATTTTTACACATGCCTGCGCCAACTGTGTGTTTCATGCATGCTCTTGCTCGTTTATGTGGGTACGGGTCATTGACATTGTAACCATTCCGGTGGGTCCGTTGAATAAGTGCTGGTTTTTCTAAACTTATTGCTTGCTATATATTCCATCATTTACCTATTCCCCAACTGCCGTCTAAGTTCAACAAACGGTCCTTCCTTTCTAATCCATGATGAATTTCTTCTTATGTGCATTAGATTTCAGCGACGAATGCCCACATCGGGGAAAGACCCAAAAGACGCTTGGATGTACATGTTTGTTCGTTTATAAAACGCACCTGTGATACATTCATTGCGCATGTCACACTCTGCAGCATCTTTACCTCTGATAGGTTGACCAGTGGTACTACAGTATTTGGAAACATTGCGAAACTGTTTAAATGAAGCTCGCTTCAGATAAATATCAAATTTCTTTTTTTGAAAAGACTTAGCACTCCTTAGAAACGACGATCATTCATTCATTCATTCATTCAAAAAAAAAAAGATTAGCAAAGAGCCTTACCGTTCTTTACGCTCGCAATTGCTCATTAGCTCTTGTGTGTTGCATAAACGATCTCTCACTGCAAATCGATAATGCAAAAAAGTCTCACTTTTGAAAAATTTTAGCGTCGGTGATACATTCATTGCGCATGTCACACTCTGCAGCATCTTTACCTCTGATAGGTTGACCAGTGGTACTACAGTATTTGGAAACATTGCGAAACTGTTTAAATGAAGCTCGCTTCAGATAAATATCAAATTTCTTTTTTTGAAAAGACTTAGCACTCCTTAGAAACGACGATCATTCATTCATTCATTCATTCATTCAAAAAAAAAAGATTAGCAAAGAGCCTTACCGTCCTTTACGCTCGCAATTGCTCATTAGCCCTTGTGTGTTGCATAAACGATCTCTCACTGCAAATCGATAATGCAAAAAAGTCTCACTTTTGAAAAATTTTAGCGTCGAACAATTGTGTACGCTCAATGTTCGTAAATGCGAATTCAACATAGTGCGTTTTGCAAAACGCATTGCATGCAATAAATGATACTTTTCATACAGTGCAATCATATCCATCATCATTTCGTTTCGAAATCATTTCCTTTCAAGATCATAAATGTCACTGGCAAAGGTGAATTTTGCATATGGTAGTTGGTGATTTCAACATACCTTATTCGCTCAATCTTTATTTCGCTTCTTCGTCGCAACCTTTTCGACGATAGTCAGCCTTAATATCTGTCTTATCCTTGTTGTTTGACTCAGTCTTAATGTCCGTTTTAGTCTTTTATGTCTTGCTATTGGCTTGTCTTAATATTTTGACTTCAAGTGATTCAGATTAGTGGGCTTGCATTGAGCATAAAAGCACAACATGCCCTAATGTTGCCAACTATTGTTATGGTTATATTGCGACTTTGAATTATGGCAGTTTGAGTTTAAGAAGTTTAAGAAGCAGTGTTGTGCTGATAAATTCGAAAACATAAGAAATTGTGTACATCTTCGATCGGTCACCAACAGTCATACTCTGGCTGACCTTGTTTTCTACTGCAGCTTTGCCGCTTAGAATTTGTACTGCTTGTTCTTGATGGTTGATAGATTAAAGTAAATTGTCCAAGTTGTAAGTCGAAATTTTTTTTTTCGTTCTGACACTAGGCAGCTATGCGAAATGATAGCGGCGATGTCGAACTCAAGGTGATCTCTATCTTTTATGTTGGTGGATGCTCAATTTAGTTGAATGTTTGAAACGATATAAATAACCCAACGACCATAATGAGTGCATTTTTAAGTTTGTTTACATAGGTGTATGACTAATGGATACTACATACACAGTCGCACTTGCTACTACATTAAACTGAACGTCACGAACATAGCACACGATAGCTCGAACATCAAAGCATCTGGAGGGTCGTAGCAAATAGGAAATGATAGGCGAGTGTCGCGTGTGCATATTACATACGATGTTATGCAGATCTTGTGCTGTGTACACAAGAATGAGCACTAACCAGGTGCATTTAGAGAACCTCTTGAATCCCATATATGGGTTTATAACAGTCAGTGAAAGTGCTATATTGATTGATTTAAAAGAACAAATGAATAAATCATTTTTGTTACGTATGCAGACAAAAATTCATTAAATATTTAAATTGCCTCGTCAATACCCATTTAGTCTCGTCGATTTTACAGGTGAACGTGATCGATTTAGTGGCGACGTTGACTTTCTATGTGGATCTTCTTTTAACGACATTTGGGGCCACTTCCGAGCTCGAATTTTTCTCTATTATTCGGATTATGCGGTTATTTAAGCTTACACAGCACTCAAGTGGTCTCAAGATTTTGATGCACACATTCAGGTGCGTTGGCCTTTTATTCAGTTCACGTCATTTCAATTTCCAGTTCAATTTTCCAAATCGAGTTTTTATGATGCGTAATATAAAAAGGTAATTTTCTGAAATATAAAGTAAAATTATTTCTAAGAATCATACAATAATTTTACGCAGAGGCGTCGGCAAGAATATAACTCAAAGAAGATTCGTCGTTTGACCTAAAATATATTACTTTCTAATAGCAAATCTTAATCAATTTTTGCTGGTTGAAATGTTCGAAAAGTGGTGACATGTCCTTTTCATCGTTGTTGTTTATATTTACTTATATTGGAAAGACAGCTTTTCCGGCAAATGAAAATTGCATTTCCTCGATTCGAGAACAGTGTTCATTTGATTAAGCATGAGCCGAGAACTACATTGATTTTTGCCATGTACTGGAAATCAAATTTGCGAATATAATGCAACTGTTCCTTGGCCAAGTTAGCATCACACATCCTCAGGCATTTATCCTTAGGCAAAATGCCTAATGACCAACTTGCTTCGACGATACCCCTAATCAAACGACCGGCTGTACGCCCTTGGTCGATCCCTAGAAGCTTTTGACGAACTCCCCTAATCACATTTGCTTGAAAGCAGTGGAGGATTAAGTAAGAATTTCAAAAGCACCGTTGTGCACAAGGGTGGTGAGATCCCTAAGACTGAGATTGGAGATGTTACGTGGTCAAAACCCCTTAGTTGCAATCTTCTCGTTAATATCGTCAACAATCGGCACTGCGCATGCTTTGAAAGAGGCAAGATAAGAAAATGCAATTTTTTTTGTTCCAAAAGCAGGCAACACAAATCATGAAAAATTAACATTAAGAAAAAAATCAATATTAGAAAAATTCAGTACTATTTTAATTAATTTCGCTTTTTAAACTTTAAAATGTGCAGATCTGCATTGCGATACAATGCATTAAAAGAACCTGATAGCATTGCAAGATTCGACTTCAGGATACCCAATATAAACCTCACACAACATTTTGTCATAATTTTCGCTTAATCTAGCTAACAATCCGTTGAACAAAAACATAAATCATTACCTAATATAAAACAATCTAGCTTACTTATTCAGAAGCTCATCGAAACAACATAAATGCAAGATAGTGGACCACAAATACTAATAATTATTGAACGCGTTCTTTCGCGACTATTGAAAGTTGATTGGCCAATTTAAAAGTCTCATACAGTCGTTTTCTATTCAATATTGAGCCGTATTCGGTCATTCCATTTTTTTTTAATACAGTTTTCTACTCGTCATGATAAGCACGAACAATGATGATTGTGTCGTTTGATAAATTCAACGAGATGTTGCCAGATATAGCCAAGTATAGCCACAAGTATTGGCACAATGCTTTGAATCGTTTGGACAGATCGGAATCATGCGTAGTAGTTGCCTACCTAGCACAAACGAAGTGACAAAATGCAGAACGCTAAACCACAAAACAGGGGAAAAAAGATAGACAGGAAATAGAAACGTACAAAAATGAAGAGAGAAGCACATTGGTACAAAGAAGTGAATTCATCTTATATAATTTAAGGAATTTTTTGCACAATGCCTGAAAAAAAGTCACGTTCCATATAAGTAATTTTGCTTCCGTTTGCATAATTAACTGCTTTGACTTTTACCTTGAGTAACCCGTTGGTGAGCGTTTCTTAGGTGACTGCTTGTACGACCTTCTAAATTTTTTGTAATACCTGCTTCAAACATGCTTTCAGCTAGCTTTCCTCCATTGCCCCATTTGAAATGATTGCGAAATGAATAGGCAACTTCAGTTTTTCGCAACTTACAAATTATCGACCGCGCAGCTGATTGCTCTGATTGCGTTGTGCACAAAGTTCAGCTTTTGCCAAGTCTTGCAGCTAACGAATCTTTTGTTGAAAATACTTTTGTACCTATTCAAATATTGTTACATACCGAACAAGAATTTCTGAATGAGGGTACCTGCTGCTACAGTTTTAGGGCATGTGCTTTTTACGATTTTACAGTATGTACTTTCAGGGCTAGCGCAAAAGAGTTAATGCTCTTGGTGTTCTTTCTTGTACTTGGCATAGTGGTATTCGCTTCACTCGTTTATTACGCGGAAAGGATCGAGGTTAATCCAGACAATCAATTCCAGAGTATTCCTCTCGGTCTGTGGTGGGCAGTAGGTTTTTTTTTTAAATCATTTATTCACTTCTCCAAAAAAAAAAACGCTTCCTCAGTGATCTCTGATTTATAATTGAAACTACTTCCCAGTAATATAAAATATTTGCCTTCATTCTACAAAATTTCGAAATTTCTAGAATGAAGGCAATTACTTGAAAAGACTTTTTAGTACCTGAAAAGACTTGAAAAGACTTTTTACTCTTTTCAAGTATATCAAATAACGAAGTGAATTCATCGGCAGTGCACAAAGAAGAGACTTTGCAAAGTGTTTCTGTTAACACTACACTCGTAAAGTGTGGTGCATCATAGCGATTCTCTCTTTCCTTAAACCTTTCCTTGAACTGCCGGTGGCAACTTCGCAAAGTGTAGACATTCTAGTTGATTCTTTTATATTTCTCTTATGCTTGAGTTTGCTTATTAGTCGATTTTTTTGCGGGGAAGGAACAGAACAGTTTAGGAACATAATCGTGCCTGTTGCTTGGATCAATGCATTTTTAGTATCAATTTGTTACAATTTTTTAATACGTCATTTATGATTTTTGAACTCATTCCTCATATAATTATCGTTGGATCAGCCACAGTTTTGTTTCGTTCAGTTTCGTTTTCTCAAATATTTTTCTGCGCAAAACTCAAAACATCGATAACTGATAACAGCCAAAAGTATGAAAAGTACATGCAGATCGCTAACGCTTCAGCTAAATATTGCCCTACCGAGCGCATTGCTATTAAGCCAATTGTCATCTAGTCGATTGCTATTGAGCGACCGACACACTATGCCGCTCGATGCTCAACGGAGTCATTAGTGGAGCGCTCCTATCAAACCCTGATAAGAAAGCACTCCTCAGTCATATGCGTCTGAGAAGCGCTAGAACAGCTGTATAAGGCTTTCTTCTCGTGGAGGGATACTATCCAAGCGACATTTCTTTATCCGCCTTTAAACATAACATGATCGAATCATTCCCGATGTGTGCGCTCTGTCGACTGCACTGAAGCAGCTGAGAAAAAGGTGGCTTACTGTATCCAACGTGTATTGCAACACAGATTTATTGAACATTATCGTAGGGCGTACATTACATACTGCCGTCCCATAGCAGAATATTTATACGCAAGCATGGTCACCATACCTTATGAATGATATAAAGACTGTTGAAAACGTCCAAGAATATTATACTCGTATGGCATTTCGTAAATTGTTCATGGGGCTATATACATCTAATTATAAAGGCCAGAGGGAAGAGATTCGATCTCGAACCAATGAAGTATCGCCGACTTAAATTTGATCTGGCCCTCTGTTTCAAAATCGTCAGAGGTTTCTCTTGCATACCTCTGGAAAGTCACACCTTTCGATCAGTGTGAACGTCGACTCCATTGTTATTAAATAGCGCGTAAAGCCTGTTCCGTGAATAGTGTACTGTACAGCTTCCAGTTCAGAGCTGCTCATATTTCGAATGAGCTTCCACGTGAAATCGCTGGAACGTAAAATCGTTTCGTGTTCATGAACCGCCTCGACTCATTTGACCACTGAACAATTGCTCATTTAGTTTATTGGGTCACATCTCATACTCACATACTTCGCTTACTTCATTATGCTGAACGGTTCTGCTTCTTCTATGTACACATGTGCAGCTCATTTTCTTAGCATTCCCTTGCTCATTGCTTTCGATTCTTTCATATACATATGTGCAATTCACCTAAACCTCTGCTCGTAGAGCTGCGTTTATATCGGTACCATTTTGTTATATATCTTACTGCCGTGTGCAGTTTTATTTCTTCACGTAAATAAAAACTATTCCTCTCCTGCTTCTTCTTCGTCTTCTTCTTCTTCTTCTTGGGGACATAACAAATAGAAAACATGCGGATCCTGCGTATATTCATGCATATAGCGTGCGACTTATCCACGCTTCAAACGCTGATAAGCGTTAGCATAAGGCTGATGAAATTCGTGTGAACATAAAGCGCGCTCTTTACTTTTCTTAACTAACTACGAGCCCTTGATTCAGGAAATTGAGCACCAATCACCCAAACAAACATTAGGACCATGGAATTTTGTAGGTGGAAATTGTCCGCTCAAGGATATGCGCCAAATTGAATTTTAGTTCATTTCGCTCGTCGAATTTTCTCGTGCCGTATAACATAGTCAGATCACTGGCATGCAGTCTCCATTCCCAGTTTTTTTTGCCAGGAATTCTTCATTTAAAAAATCTGTTTAAATTTTCTGTCGGCAATCCTCTCATCCCGGTTCAGTCTGCTTCACGCTGTTTTTTTCCGCCTTATGGTGTCCCAAACCGGAGATGTCCTAATCCTTCAGCCTATTTCAACCCTCGTTTCTTCCCCTTCTCGGTCATCTCCTTCTTCAATTAAAAAAAAAAAAACCTGCATACGTTTTCGGATCGAATAGCTCCAGAAAGCAAACTGCGTTGGAAGAAAAAAGATTGTTAAAATAGCATCAAACTTGAGAACAGCAACACAAGAACTTCATACTCACAGGTTGTTGAAGTTGTATTGAAATTCGTACCGTTTGCCTTTATGCCTGCCTGACAAAGACTCAGGCTTCGAATGGCGTCATAAACTACTGCTTGATACTCCCTTATCACATGATTCCATAATACCTTCCTGCCATTATAATGATGGTGACTTCATATCTAAACTGCTTGTTTCTTCTTATTCCTATTCCAGGAAATCGTCCACTAAACCCCTGTTCCGGAAACTCATCGAATAAGCAATGTTGAACATTACAGAAATGCAAGAAAATAGACTAAATTGTTCATGATATGGCTTTTTGTCGATTGTTCAAGGAGAAGTCCGAAAAAAAAACAGTGTGAGAAAGAGCGCCATCATTAGATTGTATAACTGAAATGCAATTCGCAAACAAAAGTATAAATCCTCTCTTTCTCAATGCGTTACATAGATTCGATTTTCCTAGTCGACTCTCCATTACTTATTTATTTATGTTGGAATAGCAATGATATGTTGAGTACGAAATGACGTAGTAGGTTATTTTATGCTTTTAAAACTAAAAGAAAGTCAACTGAACGCTTGTCTCTTCTTTTATAGCAGACTCTTTCGAAGTAAACAAAGTAACTAGATGTGTTGATATGATGGTTTGTTGTGAAGTTGTTAGGGGAAGCGAAAAGAAATATGCAAGCATCCATCATATTCAGCGAAGCGTACATAGCATGCATGGTTCATGCTAAATTATTCATGCAAATGTGATCATTAAGGCTGTTTTTCTCGCTTCCCTTTTTCGCTCTCGTTTATGTAACCCAAGTGTATCTCTCACTCGTAGTATGTATGCCATCTGAATTTATTTATTTAAACACTCATTTGTATGCGAACTTCATCTACTGTCATATCTCTGTGTTTCGTCCACTCAGTTTCATTTACTACCAACAGTGAGTTATTTGTTCGATGAGAAAGGGACCAATAATAGCTGAAAAAAAACTCATCATTTATCTTAAAAAGTTTTCATTTTTACTTCAACCAAAGAAGTAAAAACTCTTAAAGTGTCAAAATTAATTACTGCATAAACAAAGTAAAGAACTTATTATATTTTGGGACGAATTGGCCTGGAATATTTGTTGGACCCACTTCATTTTTGCTAACTGTTTGGAAACCATATTTTTAAAAGGCAAAAGTGGATGTTCGCGCCGCACTGAGGAGGGCGCAATTTTTGGCTGCATCTGTCTTCATTAGTAGCTCAAGTATAATTCAAGTATAATTCAAGGTTAACTTATAGCTTGAGTCATACTTGACTAAATGGCACAAGAGATATAGAACTTAAAAGAGGGGAGGGGGTGGAGAGGGGGAGAGGGGAGAGGGGGGAGTGGGAATGGTGATACATTCACCCAAGGATTAGTTAACGTATCTTATTCATGTATCGAGTCGTCTTTATCTTCTTCACCTTCAAGTAGTGCAAAGTGGTTTAACGCACAGAACACATTAGGAAAGGATGCATGCCCGACTTGATTACTATGAATAATTAATGCTCATCCGATACGAAATAACGCCAAATGAATGCGATGTCCTTTAAGTCATTCGAAGATGTGAATTAACTTTAAGCAGCGAAAGTGAGGGAGGCGAGATGAGGGTATTAGACTTCAGTTTATATATACAACTCTTCACTTTACCTTTCACGTATACGCAAGCAGTTGAGAGAACAAGCGGAAGGCTATTATGGGGCGCTAAAAATCGTCAGGATAGAGCGTAAAAGTAGCAAAAATCCAGAACTGCAAGGAATTTTTTGCATTATTCTGCCACATCACTGAGTTGTTCGTTCCGTACGAGATTTCTGATTTGAATTTTGATTACTCGTTTGAATCTCTGCGATTGTTGCAATCTATTCTGATGCTATACGATGCTTGACTGTGATCCATCTGTTTCCTAACTATCCGCTTGTTCCTTAACGATAAGTTATAGCGAGCATATATTTATTCAGCTTATGAGCTGATGAAAAGCTGATCTTGTTCTCTTCTTTTATAGCAGACTCTTTCGAAGTAAACAAAGTAACTAGATGTGTTGATATGATGGTTTGTTGTGAAGTTGTTAGGGGAAGCGAAAAGAAATATGCAAGCATCCATCATATTCAGCGAAGCGTACATAGCATGCATGGTTCATGCTAAATTATTCATGCAAATGTGATCATTAAGGCTGTTTTTCTCGCTTCCCTTTTTCGCTCTCGTTTATGTAACCCAAGTGTATCTCTCACTCGTAGTATGTATGCCATCTGAATTTATTTATTTAAACACTCATTTGTATGCGAACTTCATCTACTGTCATATCTCTGTGTTTCGTCCACTCAGTTTCATTTACTACCAACAGTGAGTTATTTGTTCGATGAGAAAGGGACCAATAATAGCTGAAAAAAAACTCATCATTTATCTTAAAAAGTTTTCATTTTTACTTCAACCAAAGAAGTAAAAACTCTTAAAGTGTCAAAATTAATTACTGCATAAACAAAGTAAAGAACTTATTATATTTTGGGACGAATTGGCCTGGAATATTTGTTGGACCCACTTCATTTTTGCTAACTGTTTGGAAACCATATTTTTAAAAGGCAAAAGTGGATGTTCGCGCCGCACTGAGGAGGGCGCAATTTTTGGCTGCATCTGTCTTCATTAGTAGCTCAAGTATAATTCAAGTATAATTCAAGGTTAACTTATAGCTTGAGTCATACTTGACTAAATGGCACAAGAGATATAGAACTTAAAAGAGGGGAGGGGGTGGAGAGGGGGAGAGGGGAGAGGGGGGAGTGGGAATGGTGATACATTCACCCAAGGATTAGTTAACGTATCTTATTCATGTATCGAGTCGTCTTTATCTTCTTCACCTTCAAGTAGTGCAAAGTGGTTTAACGCACAGAACACATTAGGAAAGGATGCATGCCCGACTTGATTACTATGAATAATTAATGCTCATCCGATACGAAATAACGCCAAATGAATGCGATGTCCTTTAAGTCATTCGAAGATGTGAATTAACTTTAAGCAGCGAAAGTGAGGGAGGCGAGATGAGGGTATTAGACTTCAGTTTATATATACAACTCTTCACTTTACCTTTCACGTATACGCAAGCAGTTGAGAGAACAAGCGGAAGGCTATTATGGGGCGCTAAAAATCGTCAGGATAGAGCGTAAAAGTAGCAAAAATCCAGAACTGCAAGGAATTTTTTGCATTATTCTGCCACATCACTGAGTTGTTCGTTCCGTACGAGATTTCTGATTTGAATTTTGATTACTCGTTTGAATCTCTGCGATTGTTGCAATCTATTCTGATGCTATACGATGCTTGACTGTGATCCATCTGTTTCCTAACTATCCGCTTGTTCCTTAACGATAAGTTATAGCGAGCATATATTTATTCAGCTTATGAGCTGATGAAAAGCTGATCTTGTTCTTTTTTTTTTCTTCTGAGGTCGTTTCAAGTAAAAGTTTAATTGATAATGCAAATGGAGAGCTCTCAATTGCATGTATAAGTTTACGAATTGTATATTGCAAAATGCATATATGCTAATTCATCTTTAAAGAGTGCCGAAAAATATTCAGTTACCATTATTCATTTTCAGCTTTCTTGCTAACGTAATATATTCCCTTCGTCTCTCTATTTAAAAAAAAAAGACAAAAACTCGAAAGATAAGCAGTTTTAATGGAAGAACTTTTTTTCTAAGCATCCGTATAATTGTATCATATTATTAGAGGCGCATAGTATTAGCCGGGAAATGTGATGGATTTCCGGGAATGTGATTCCGGGAAATCCATCATATTTCCCGGAGTGTGATTCCGGGAAATGATGAAAAATTTTTCTTTGCTCAACTATCGACACGACTTTCGAATACGTTAATATAGATCTGGATATCTGGCTGCTTTTAGAGACTCTTATGAGTTTAGTAAATTTACAATCAAAGAGCACACTTTTCGTGTTAAAGTAATCTCATGAAATGATCATTTCAACGATGCACTGTAATGGGGTTTCATGCCCGTATAATTGTAGACGATAAAACTGATAATGATATTGAGGTCAAAGAGGATTATTGCTAGTTGTTATCGTAATTCATTTGGGATAAATTGTAAAGAATTAAGAAATATATGTCAGATGTCTACTTCAGATAGTAACAATGACGACAATTGGCTACGGAGATATGACTCCGCATACATACCTCGGTAGGATCATCGGATCGGTATGCGCTCTTGCCGGCGTACTCACCATCGCTTTACCCGTTCCTGTATGTTCGTTACAAAGTTAACATATCATTTCATCATGTATTCATTTCATTTGGAGCATTAATAAGAGCAAACGAAGAGTTTTATGATGTGTGACAGCTGCTGGATCGAATTCGTTGTTGTGTTGGTGCCATTCAATAAGAATTTGCTTACAGGTAATCGTAAGTAATTTTGCGATGTTTTATTCTCACACACAAGCACGTTCCAAGATGCCTAAGAAGCGACGCGGAGTGCTCAGCCTTGATCAGGTTGGCATATCTATCTGCTACGATTGACAAATATATTTGGCATATCTATCTGCCACGATTGACAAATATATTTGGCATATCTATCTGCTGCGGTTGACAAATATATTTGGCATATCTATCTGCTACGATTGACAAATATATCTGGCATATCTATCTGCTGCGATTGACAAATATATTTGGCATATCTATCTGCTGCGGTTGACAAATATATTTGGCATATCTATCTGCTACGATTGACAAATATATTTGGCATATCTATCTGCTACGATTGACAAATATATTTGGCATATCTATCTGCCACGATTGACAAATATATTTGGCATATCTATCTGCTGCGGTTGACAAATATATTTGGCATATCTATCTGCTACGATTGACAAATATATTTGGCATATCTATCTGCTACGATTGACAAATATATCTGGCATATCTATCTGCTGCGATTGACAAATATATTTGGCATATCTATCTGCTGCGGTTGACAAATATATTTGGCATATCTATCTGCTACGATTGACAAATATATTTGGCATATCTATCTGCTACGATTGACAAATATATTTGGCATATCTATCTGCTACGATTGACAAATATATTTGGCATATCTATCTGCTACGATTGACAAATATATTTGGCATATCTATCTGCTACGATTGACAAATATATTTGGCATATCTATCTGCTACGATTGACAAATATATTTGGCATATCTATCTGCTACGATTGACAAATATATTTGGCATATCTATCTGCTACGATTGACAAATATATTTGGCATATCTATCTGCTACGATTGACAAATATATTTGGCATATCTATCTGCTACGATTGACAAATATATTTGGCATATCTATCTGCTACGATTGACAAATATATTTGGCATATCTATCTGCTACGATTGACAAATATATTTGGCATATCTATCTGCTACGATTGACAAATATATTTGGCATATCTATCTGCTACGATTGACAAATATATTTGGCATATCTATCTGCTACGATTGACAAATATATTTGGCATATCTATCTGCTACGATTGACAAATATATTTGGCATATCTATCTGCTACGATTGACAAATATATTTGGCATATCTATCTGCTACGATTGACAAATATATTTGGCATATCTATCTGCTACGATTGACAAATATATTTGGCATATCTATCTGCTACGATTGACAAATATATTTGGCATATCTATCTGCTACGATTGACAAATATATTTGGCATATCTATCTGCTACGATTGACAAATATATTTGGCATATCTATCTGCTACGATTGACAAATATATTTGGCATATCTATCTGCTACGATTGACAAATATATTTGGCATATCTATCTGCTACGATTGACAAATATATTTGGCATATCTATCTGCTACGATTGACAAATATATTTGGCATATCTATCTGCTACGATTGACAAATATATTTGGCATATCTATCTGCTACGATTGACAAATATATTTGGCATATCTATCTGCTACGATTGACAAATATATTTGGCATATCTATCTGCTACGATTGACAAATATATTTGGCATATCTATCTGCTACGATTGACAAATATATTTGGCATATCTATCTGCTACGATTGACAAATATATTTGGCATATCTATCTGCTACGATTGACAAATATATTTGGCATATCTATCTGCTACGATTGACAAATATATTTGGCATATCTATCTGCTACGATTGACAAATATATTTGGCATATCTATCTGCTACGATTGACAAATATATTTGGCATATCTATCTGCTACGATTGACAAATATATTTGGCATATCTATCTGCTACGATTGACAAATATATTTGGCATATCTATCTGCTACGATTGACAAATATATTTGGCATATCTATCTGCTACGATTGACAAATATATTTGGCATATCTATCTGCTACGATTGACAAATATATTTGGCATATCTATCTGCTACGATTGACAAATATATTTGGCATATCTATCTGCTACGATTGACAAATATATTTGGCATATCTATCTGCTACGATTGACAAATATATTTGGCATATCTATCTGCTACGATTGACAAATATATTTGGCATATCTATCTGCTACGATTGACAAATATATTTGGCATATCTATCTGCTACGATTGACAAATATATTTGGCATATCTATCTGCTACGATTGACAAATATATTTGGCATATCTATCTGCTACGATTGACAAATATATTTGGCATATCTATCTGCTACGATTGACAAATATATTTGGCATATCTATCTGCTACGATTGACAAATATATTTGGCATATCTATCTGCTACGATTGACAAATATATTTGGCATATCTATCTGCTACGATTGACAAATATATTTGGCATATCTATCTGCTACGATTGACAAATATATTTGGCATATCTATCTGCTACGATTGACAAATATATTTGGCATATCTATCTGCTACGATTGACAAATATATTTGGCATATCTATCTGCTACGATTGACAAATATATTTGGCATATCTATCTGCTACGATTGACAAATATATTTGGCATATCTATCTGCTACGATTGACAAATATATTTGGCATATCTATCTGCTACGATTGACAAATATATTTGGCATATCTATCTGCTACGATTGACAAATATATTTGGCATATCTATCTGCTACGATTGACAAATATATTTGGCATATCTATCTGCTACGATTGACAAATATATTTGGCATATCTATCTGCTACGATTGACAAATATATTTGGCATATCTATCTGCTACGATTGACAAATATATTTGGCATATCTATCTGCTACGATTGACAAATATATTTGGCATATCTATCTGCTACGATTGACAAATATATTTGGCATATCTATCTGCTACGATTGACAAATATATTTGGCATATCTATCTGCTACGATTGACAAATATATTTGGCATATCTATCTGCTACGATTGACAAATATATTTGGCATATCTATCTGCTACGATTGACAAATATATTTGGCATATCTATCTGCTACGATTGACAAATATATTTGGCATATCTATCTGCTACGATTGACAAATATATTTGGCATATCTATCTGCTACGATTGACAAATATATTTGGCATATCTATCTGCTACGATTGACAAATATATTTGGCATATCTATCTGCTACGATTGACAAATATATTTGGCATATCTATCTGCTACGATTGACAAATATATTTGGCATATCTATCTGCTACGATTGACAAATATATTTGGCATATCTATCTGCTACGATTGACAAATATATTTGGCATATCTATCTGCTACGATTGACAAATATATTTGGCATATCTATCTGCTACGATTGACAAATATATTTGGCATATCTATCTGCCACGATTGACAAATATATTTGGCATATCTATCTGCCACGATTGACAAATATATAAGTCCAACAAAAAGCTCACTATCTTGTTTATGTCACACATGAGGATGTTATGCATTTTAAAAAAACGTTCTGAATTATGCGGTGTACGCCCACATTTCAAACTTCGGATATCACATATTTCTCAAATCAATTACAGAAAAAAAAATAGATCAGCATCAAAGGTAGGTAAGCGTCGATGAGTCGCTCAGCATGATTGCCTCTTACAGTTGATCATTTCTATATATAGCATAAAATTCTGTATAAAGATAGAACGTTCATTTATTTATCTCATAGCAGCGTTCGCTTACTATCGTCATTTTCGTCCATCGGTTGTTCTCTACAGCAAAAAATCCTTTCTAATCGACGTTGCACTTCAAAATGAGCGCAATTCCAACTTCGTTTTTTTTTTTTATACGTTCCGCTAGCCTCGCTATTAAATGCTCGATTTCAATAACGCATATATTAGTTAATTTGCAATGCATATGCTTTATTTGTACCATGTTTATGCGAGAGACCAACCGTTGAAAATTCTTTTGATGTTAGTAGTCTTTAATAACTGAATTTTCCATCCATTTTTCATCCGAAAAATTCACGTCCAAAATCTTATCTTGAAAAAACACAAAATATCTCTTCCATTTGAAATTTTTGAATTTCGTTTGATAAGCGAATTCGATGTTATTACCGTGTTGCTTTTCAAATTATCTCAATTCAATCATTTTTCAAAGTGTGGAATTTTCGAATTACCTCCGAGCAAAACTTTATATGCTAGTCTTTATCTACTACAGGTGAGGCCATCCTTACCTTGGCCTATTTTATTAGTCGTTATAAATATTTTACTTATTATTATTTGTTATTACTTAATGTCTATTTTTTTCATTACTCTTATGCATTACTCCATGTTATTTATTGTTTATTCTCTTTAATTATTACTTATTCTTTTATTTTTATTATTAATTATGAACTTTTTTCTTTCAATTTACTAACAATTATTATTTATTCCAGTCTGCTCTTTATTGTTTTACTTTCTTACTTGGCCGATAGAATAGATACTAAGAGCCTAACAACCATTGCTTTACAGTAAACGAAACGCTTCCAAATGATTAGATGCACAACGACAATCAATGTTTTCGGCAAATTGTTCCCGTTTCGACTTTACATCGACGAAGTTGCTCGATTTGTTGACGATCATTTACTTATGTGGACAGTGTAATGTTACTATCAGGCATATAATTAATTCTATAGGTGAAGCAACAACCTGGAATGCATCAGCGACGTCCACCGATCAACAAGGAAGGCCAACCGCTTCTAGTAGCCAAGTTCAATGGACCTTCAAACTCACACTCAAAGTGTCCTTAAATTTATACTCTGGGACCTACTGCCGCTTGATCGATTAAAGGTAACCTGAGTGAGTTTGATGAGCACAGCGATATGATTGAAATCACAGAACTGTAATTAAATATAACGCCATTGATAAGAAATTGAATAAATTTGAGAGTTATTAATAGCAATAACCCTTACTCATACATTTTATGGCGATCAGCATGAATCCTGACCCCTAATATTTTAAGAGCTGTTGAGGCAACTTGTAGTCGCCATACGGCAATTTTATGAATCTAGCTAGATTGCTGGAAAACATGAAACACTCATTTTATACATTTTATGCACATGACAATAATTGAATGACTTGATGCACTATATAACCTTTAATTAAAGCTCTATGGATAATACACTACTTTTGTTGACGTAGGGAT
>JPKZ01000199.1:50420-66654 GCA_000803305.1 Toxocara canis | reverse complement strand
GGGGAGGGCGGTGAGCGAAAAAAGGAAGGGCTATAAATTTCCTCTTTCAAAGCCAGTTTGATTGCAGTTGCAGAGAACACGTATGCTTTCGGAACATTATTAAAAAACGCAACTTTTCGCTTTTATTCAAATTCCCCACGCTGCTTAGTTTTCTGGTGCGCATGAGCTGAGAAGGTTTGAGCTTGATCTTTAAATTAGAGCAGTAATTAGAGTTTGCAGTTGAAAAATAAACTCACCGATCCCTAATAAACTCATTGAAAATAAACTCAAAATACGATGGAAACGATCCCGATTCGACTTAAGCATTAGAAGATTGCTTTCAGATTACTTTTTATTCTTCTCACCAATCTGTGTCTCATCTGTCACAGTCACTTTTCCATTGTACTTTTTAATGGGTGATTTCCAATTGCTGTTTAAATCGATTAAATAATCATACCAATCTCATCTGCTATAAGAGATAAACGTCCAGTCAACTGGGATATTTTCTTCTAACCATGAAGCGTACCTTGTCGAAGCACCAATTTTTTACGATACGGCTTTCCGACTATTCGTAGTAGGGAGTTGAACAGTAATATCGGTCATCTCGTGATATGCATATCATAGAGGGATGATTAGTTTCAAGTAAATTTTGACTCTATACCTCGCACATCCTCTGCTAAGTACAGGTGAGATTGCAGTGGGACCTCGAGTTCGTTACTTCAAGAACACTTCACCAGCAACTGCAAATTATATAGGTAAATTGCCAGTAATTTTAATTTCTGCACTTTTTCGTTCTAAGGGCAAAAATCTTTGGCACAAATGAGAAAAAATTATTTCCAGTCAGATCCAACCAGAATTGTTCCGACCTTCTTTCCCTTGGTACGAGCAAATGCAATAACTAGTCCGGTGTTTTAAATGTTTTTAAACGTTCTTCTAATCCTACTGGAATTTACGCCTTCAGAAGGACGGTTCAAGGAGGCTCGTATTGAAGAAGAAGGTAAGGCGCAATAATGAGTGCTCCGATGCATTGTTAAGAATCTTACAACCGACCTCATGCGATACACACGGAGATCCCAAAGGTGCCATTAGCTTGCGGGGAATATGGCAGCCGTTTACCGTTTAAAAAATAGAGAGAAAACATGCTAGAACTGATATTCAGTTTGAGGTAAGCGACAATTGTAAGCAAAAATGCAATAGCGTTTTGCAGGAAAGCAATACGGATGGACCTCGATGGGATCGCGTCGCCAGCGTGCGCTCTCCACTCAGCAATACGGGCCGCAGCACTAGCTGCTCCTCTCTTGATGACACACTCTCTCACCTTGCTCACCATGCAGTTCGCCTGCATACCGATTTAGTTGCACACAATTACATTTTGCTGGGTGCATTCCTCTAGGAGTAAGTATAATGACGTCGACGGCCAAAATTTTTTCGCAGTGCTTAAACTGCCTGTCGATATCGCCTTCCCTTTGCAAGTGGATCGGTTTACGTCTGCAATAGTACAACCAACCCTTGAAATTTCAACGTTTCGTGTGCCTCGTCCGATCGGTTCTACCATTACGCCAACAAAATGAGAAAAAGTAAAACAAGCGTTTCAGATGTTTTCTTCGATAACCAAACTACTGCTGTTCTAAGCGGTGAAGAAGAAATGGCTACAACCGATGATATAATTAGTAAGGAATGGGCAAAGGTCACAGAAAGGACAGTTGGCTTATAAGGGAGCTTGAAGAAGATAGAAGAGGCGTGTTTCCAAAAAAAAGGAAAGCAAAAAAGGCATGATGCCGAAAAAAAAGGAAAAAGAACAAAGGAGGTTATGAAGCCTCCCTCGATACCGCGATGGGCTTATCTGAACTTAATTCGTATTCCTATGACCCCTTTACTGATGAGCTATACCCCGAAAAGAATGTGACCATTGACATGGAATTCCCTACTGGAATACACTCGAGCTTTATTGCCTCTGCACTCGCCTTTTCATCTCGCAGCACCAATATCCTCTCCACATTTAGTTTGGAAAACCCCTATGATGCCGCTTTTAGGGTGACGGGGAGGGGGAAGGGGATGGGGGGAGGGGTGTAGATCGGAGCAAAAAGAAGCAGCAGCTTCCTCCGCTTTTAGACCCACCTCGCAAACCCGACTAACCGTAAGACCGACATAACGAGCAATTCGCAAGAAATACTTTGATTATACGTTCACAACATGACTAAAACAATTTATCATTTGTGAGGGGAAGGGGGGGTGGGGAGGAGGAGGGAAAGAGCTGAAAAGGCAGCAAATCTGTACTTCGACCTATCGACAAGCTGACCTGTGACTGAGGTGAATTCGGTGTTTCGCATATCACCAAGGATTTCATTGGCCAAATATATAAACAATTATCTGTGTTGTGTGTGAACAAAGTTAGCAGATTACATGGACCTACAATTCAAACTAAAATTAGCGCCGGTCAATTATAACAAATCCGCATATTGGGTGGGTGCAACATGCAGCCGTCGCACTAACCTGATGCGTCTTCAAGGATGCCGCTGCTGCTGCTGCTAGCATTTTTGGATTCTGACTCGACTCAGTACTTTTTTCTGGGATCTTCGCGCCGCTTATGAGGTTGGAGGTGACTGGAGGTGCTGAACAAGAATATTGACTTTACTTTCCCTCCCGACACACTTCTCTCCCCTTCCCCGCACCTCCAAGTACCACTTGTAACGCCAAACAGAGACGCAAAAGATAGACACAAAAGATAAGTTTCAGAACTTCACCACAGCTTCACCAAATGGATTATTCGAAGCGCTGAATACGAATATACGGCCCGCAGACCCTTTGCTCACCTGACGCTTCGAAACTTAAGGGTACAAGGTTTCATAAGTTGGACGCCGCCGGGTGTACGCGTTTTAGAAACGAGCATAGTGGAAAGTAGGCTCGGTAATGTCATTCGATGCGTCCAATAATCCAGCTGTATAATTTCGGGTGAAATTATAACGCTAAAATTTAGGGCCTGTAGTTGAAGTTCAAGCACACCAGAAATTTCTTCACTGTTTAGCTTGTCTCTATTTGACGAGTTATCACACTTCCTTACCAGTCGGTATTGCTTATTGAATATTGAGGTACTAGTAATGTACTAGACATTCAGCATTTGTTGAGAACGGAGACAGCTTCCCCACCTCTTCACAGTCACCACTTCATATGAGGACCGTGGATGAGCGATGGCATTGACTTGAATGCAGAATGAGCCTCTTCCCCCTCACCCCTTGCCCATTACGTGTTACTTATTCAACGAACGCTCTACCCCCACTAAAATGAGCGAAATAAGGAAATAAGCAACTTTTTTAATGTAACATTTTATGGGAAGAGGCAAAGAGGAGCTGCATACGATACATGCAGGGAGAGAATTTCAGTTGGAGACAGCACATTAGAAAAAACACAAATACTTTTGGTTCAACCAATAATAAATTTTTCTAATGCTGCAGTCGTTTGCATGCAACAAATTTTGAAATATCTAGATCGAAAAGGCTATAAGCCTATTAATCGAGGCTATAAGGTATGAACTACGAACTTCCTTACCAAAAATAATGCAGCGCAATGAAAAACTCGCAAAAACCCGGCGGCAATCACTGATTACCTCTGCAATGCAATTTTACTTATCATTGCGCTCACTCTCCTCCTTACCTGCCTCGTTCGTTTCTTCCGAACCTTCGTTCTCATCGTCGCTCAATTGACGCTTCGTCGGTTGCTCCTCCCCGTCGCTTCCTTCCCCCATACTCGCATCTCCCTCGGGTGAGCGTTCTTCCTTTTGTCGCTCCCTCTCCGCATCCCCATCCCCTTCACTCTCACCTTCGCCGTTTTTGTGGTCCTCCATTTTCATATCATCATTTTCGTCTGCAGCCTTTTTAGCATTTTTAGCAGAGCTCTTCAAGGAGGGTTCGGCGGTTTCTGTATCAGAATTAGCTGCATCCCCATCACGGGCTCGTTCTTCAGGTGATTTCAGTTCAGATTCCATTTGCTGACGTCGACGTTCAATCAACTCTGCAAAATACAAATTCATTTCATGACGTCAAGGAAAACCGCGGCTCCCAGCTCCCATTCTCGACCTGATGGCGAAGTACAATCAACACTGCCAATTCCTGCTGAAAAATGGCTAGTCACATAGCATAATGGCAATAAATTGCTACAAATCAGCCGCTAGCAAGCGCGCCGCCAAATCCACAGACTAAAAACAAGGAGCGGAGGGAGCAGTTTGGAGGAAGAGTGATAAAGCAGAGGAAGAAGAAAAATGACCGAGTAACTAAATATGGATTGCACGAATGATATCTCTTCGGAAGGGAGTAGATGAGTTAATTCCCGTTCTCAGCTGCTCTTCACTTCCAGTAGTATCGAGCTGAGACCCCAGCTGTCCCTCGACTATTTTTTCTTCCTCTCTTTCATCACCACCTTTATTTCTTCTACCAAATTTACGACCTTGGTTCGAAGATGTGCTGCAACTTCCAACCATGATTCATCCAGTGGGAGAAAGGAGGGGAAGCGGTGGGGACGGAGAGGGGGAGGGGGAGGAAGAGAAGTATGGTGGTCAATTAGGAGGAAAAAGGAGTGGAGAAAACTTTAGATGGTCATATTTCCAGCAGGGTAGAACGTTTGACGAAAATGATGAGGTTTTTGCGACACAGTGCCATCTTTCTCTCAACGAATGTCCACACTGTCTTCGGCGATTAAAATAAATGTTTGGAAATAAATTTTAACTAATTTTCATGTTATAATTTCTTTCCACTATTCTTTTTAACTAACACAGTTCAACGGAGTGCTTAGGATGGTTAAGCATAACACAGTCGCCTTTTTAACATCTTCCCAGGGTGGTTAAGCAAAACACAGTCGCCTTTTTAGCATCTTCCCAGAGTGGTTAAGCATAACACAGTCGCCTTTTTAGCATCCTCCCAGCGTGGTTAAGCATAACACAGTCGCCTTTTTAGCATCTTCCCAGGGTGGTTAAGCATAACACAGTCGCCTTTTTAGCATCTTCCCAGAGTGGTTAAGCATAACACAGCCAGTTTCTTGGCATCTTATCTGGTGAGATGCCGAAATATTTCTTTATTTTCAAACACATATCTTGCACAATCGCCGTTACCAACAAAAAAACAATGCGGAAAGAAACAAAACGCTTACCATCGATCTTTTTCGCGGACGTTTTCAACAATTCGAGCGTGATGAGTGTGTGTTTAGCGGGCAGATAGAACAGCGGTGGTTTGGCGTGTGTTTGAATGAAATTCTGCAGCTTACGATAGTGCTCCTGCTTCTGCTCTGCCTGAAATAGCGCCCTTGGTCAATACATCCATACCTTACCTTCAACATTCTCATAACGCACAACCCCACCCACACATCAGCTGCGCATCCAAATAGTTACGTGACTATAAGGTGATAATTTATGAATTCTTCGCTGAAAGATGTAAGCAACATGGCACGTCGATACAGGTCGCGTGTGGCAAGGTCGAGTACGTCATTGAACAGCACAGTACGCGACTGAACGTCCCATATGCAAGCCCCTAATGTGAAAACATTCGGGTGCTAAGATTAATCTTTTTAGGGGCTGTGCAGCGTCAGATCCAAATAAAACCACAAGCATACATATTGGATGATGGCTTTCTTCCTTTGCAGAGACTTTATGAGACGCTCTTTTTCACGGCGTTTCTCGAATAGATCAAGCCGTTCTTTCGCCAATCGTTCCTTCTCCTCAACTTCCGTTGCTCGCAGTCGTCTTTCCACTTCTTTTTGCTTTTCGGCCTGAAACCATAATCTGGCGCCTTTCCCTTACAATTTCTTTGTTTACCTGTAATAAGAGAAAAAAGCGCGCGGGTGGGAAGCGAATGCTCAACTTGTAGGGATGCTATGATCCAATGAAGGGTCTTCAGCAGAGAAGTGGATGTGCAACATTTTATTCAATCGTTTTTCAACGAGATAACACAATTCTTTGCGGTAAAAACTTTTCGTGCTATAAATGAGTCAAGATAGATGTACAACCCAATCTAGAAATGTCACCACGAGTAGAACACACAGAAGCAACTTCTCTTGCCGGTTCTCTCCATTGGATTCACGCCGCTGCCCTTCTTCGAGACTCAGAGAATTTTTTTTTAAAATTTGAAGCAGGTATGCAATATTACCGATTAGCATACCGGGCCGGACAAAAATCTCGAATATGCTCCCTGCCAGCATAACAATCCATTGGCAGTGTTAACGTACGCACTCTTCTTCGATCGCAGAGAGCTATTCAGGCATTCACATTTATATTTAACTGTCCGAATGGCCTCATTAACGCATCCATCTTTTGTGCAAACTGGCAGTGAAAAACTTCCTTTCGAAAAGTTGACTTCATTTCGTATTCGAAAAGAAGTTAGAGAAACTGCCAAAACGGATAGTGAAACAGTAATGGTGATACACCGTGAGGAAATTTTGAAAAAATTCTGGCAAGTCTAAAGTTTTAAAGCGCTCCTGTAAAATTTTTTTTGTTAGAAAGGGCTCTTCTAGTCGAAACAAATCGATCAGCGTTCATTATTTGTTGAGAGATACTAATTAATCAACGGTAAAATCAGGGCGGCGGGAATTTGATGAGCTAAAAAACCTATTTTATATGGCGAAAAAAAATATAGACATGATTAAAAAGAGAGTGAAAAGTTTTCAACGAAAAGACGCACCTGTACTTTTTCAACCGATGAGATTTTCTTCTCGTCTTTTTGAAATCTCTGCAAAGTGCCAAGCAGAAGATTCGAGAACATACGGCGGTTACTGAAAAAAGTGTAGCCGACAATGCAGTTTTGTAATGAAAACCGTGTGAAATATAAGAAACACACATATGTCAATACGAGTACCTCCAACAGTATCTCCCTTCCCCTCCTCCCCAACCCCCATTTACCGGGAAAGGTTCCCATCGAGCACAACCAAATTCTGTGACAAGACAGCAATAGGCAGTCAGTCACTAGCTAAACCCAAAAGCACAAAATTAAGTGGAGAGAGTGTGAATGATATTCGCACTTATGGTAATGAGAATTAAATGAGCTCCCCTCACCCTCCTCTTCCCCGGGATATGAATCATGGGAAGCGTCAGCTTATTTTTAAAACATCTTCCCAGTCAAAAATTCTGCACACAGGACAACGAACAGTTATAATGTCGAGAAGTTTAAAAGTAACGCCGACTCAATATACTCTGAAAGGCACATTCATTAGTGTTATGCCGTTAATTTAAGGCCTCAGCAAATAGAAAAAGTAAGACATGCGTACATACGTAAAGAATGCGTAACTACCGCGCATCTCTTTCATGCATGCCATATCTTTTCGTACCTTACCGTCTGGTATATACGATATATGCGTCACTAATCTTTGTCTTTTCTAACTGTGTCACTGCAAATGATTTAATTAGGGCCAGTCATTCTTTCTGACATGGCGCTACATATTCCTTCTAGTTTCCTTAAATGTTGCTGACGGAGATCATTCATCAGAGCTCTTCAAATCTGTGGATGATCTTCCTCCCCCATTTCCTTCGCACATCGAACGGTAGCGGATGGCGATCAATGCGGAATGTTCACATGCAGTTTTAAAGCATGGGAAGCAAATCAGAATCGGCAACAATTACCGAATGCTGGTCTCTTTCTTTTCGGATTCCTTAAGCTCGGAGATAGCCGCCTCACGCGACTTTGTCTCTATGGCTGGCATCACGATAGACGACTGCACTGTACGTCGCGTTTCTTCATCTCCCTCCTCTCCACGTGCCCGCTTTTCTGCTGTACCCTCATACAAACTAAACACAAAATGTTTCTTTAGACAGCATCACAGAAGACATCAAGGATGTGCACCCTCATTCACCTCTAGCTTTATGAAAAGCATTGATGTCCAGTAACCCATTATTTCAGCCATGTAAATTTCGTTCCGCATTACTAATATTATCCACAAATATCAGTGTGACCCGCCCGCGCAAAAAAATAACCTAACCTACTGCTAAAAACAGTATTGAGTATAGCTCATTTAATCGTGGAACGCATCATTGTGTAACCGTACCCACCAGCATCTTCTTACACAAACCAGCCGATGTCAAGCATTTGAAGGATACATTCAAAAGTGCCGAATGATAACAGTGAATAACCGAGGCACTTCACAGACAAAAGAGTTTCGTCACTCCACTAATTACGTACGTATACTGCGGCAGAAGCGATACGGGAACGAATGAAAGCAACATTGAAAATTTATAAATGCATAACAAAGTGCAATTTTTTTCAGCTTAAAAACGTTTTCGTTTGCAATATCGCCGATCATATACGGCATAAGACCACTAATCGAGACCACGACCTGTCACATTCAGTTCGATCTATGACTATATTTTTCCAATTACTATCATAAGCATTTGTGCTCTTTACACTAAGCTTTTGTGTGCAGCACTCACATTAAATGGAACCAGAGAATTTAAAAAATGAGACCGATATCACCGTTATTTATATTTCTCCACACAAAACGGTTAGAAACAAATGTCAAAACGTATAGAACTAACTCATTTTCGGCTGAGATGACAAGTCTACGCTTATTCGACGATCCCACTCCACCTACGCTTACCGTGCGCACATCTCTCCTGCAAACAATTAAAATCATGCATTTGCGAGAAAACCGACTTCGCTGGGAAACAAACAGCTGCCCTCGTCGATCAGCATTTGGATCAGAAAGAGGTGAGAAGGTAAGGACTCGGCCAAGAATGAACGGGAGTGAAGAAGAGGACGGAAAATTCGGGGACTGCGCTCGTCAGCGAATGCGATCTGCGCAGTTTCTGGTGTTTTCCTCCAAAAGCATGGGTTCAGAGTTGCATAGGAAGAGTCGGTAACAGATTCGACTTTTTCACCTTTGGAAGGAAATGCTTGAGCACGTAAAATATTTCCATGCATTTACGGTTCAAAACATCCTCACAACATACAAGGTCCAAGTCGGCTCTTAACTTTGATCTCTATTCGCTCTGCAAGCAACCGAGGAGAACAGTGTGACACCGGATTTACGGGGATTATTTTACTTCACTGGCATTTTTATGTCAAGCAGACTGAAAATAAAATTTCAAATGCTGGATGGTCCTTAGCACAATTTACCTGTCGGCCGCGTAGAAAGTGTCATTCCGCGACCCGCTATCCGATATCCGTCTTCGAATACCACCCAACCTAAAACAACACAAACACTAGATCGTGAACGACGCTTTCAAAAGTAATAACAGTAAGCACATATTTAACTAGGGGCATGCCCAGAAAAAAAAAGGAAACGAAATATTCGGGGCCACTCCGTTATTTTGTAAACTCTTCTCATTAACAAATGACGGGTGCAAAACAAAACTGAGACGAAGGAACTATGTTCTTCTCAGTTCGAACAAAAACAAATGAGAATCTGCGGCAGAGGACAGCCATGACATGCGCTTTGGCAATAGCGCCCATCAGATCAACAGTCACCTTCACCAACTGCTAACAGCACAATGAAACCTGTCTAATAACGCAACTACCGAATTACCTCGAACAAAGAAAGCTTCCTTTCACTCCCCTTCCTCGAATAAACTCGGAATAAACTCGAGTTTAAAACTAGAGAACTTGACAGCGCATTCCTCAAATGAAAAAAGGACATTTCTCTGTGGATCTCTGTAACACAAATCGCGTTCAGTAGAGACCGAAACAATAGTCCCTCCTCCCTTTAGAAAGCCGCTAACTTTATTGCTCCCTGCGTTTTCTACGAGGCAACGCGATTCATTTCGAAAAAACGACTGAACCTTTCCTCATTTTTTGGGCGAATCATGTAACCAACCGATCGTTTAAATGTCCCGGTTACGCAAAATCTGAGCATCAATTTGAGCGCTAGTTGTCCCTTTGTATGTTGATGGGTCGGCCAGCAAAGTGGTATGGCGTCATCCTACAAAGCCATCTACACCTGCCAAATTCTGTAACTCTCATCCAGCGGTTCCTCAGCAAAAATTACCTGACGGACAAGCAGAAAGCGGTAAGCGTACGTCCGCACTGATACGGCGCTAGCCAAAAAGTATATTACAAAAAGAAAATCACTAAAGCTTATCACAGCAGGATGAGGCCTAACTGCTGATTTTCAACGCTCATTATTTACGCGCATTGGCAAATTTGCACATGCAGTGCGCATTACGATGATACTGTCTATGAATACACTTGTATGTCAAGCTATCGATGCACTGTTTTCGGATGAAACCTGGAAAGTACAATCAATACTACAAGATGCTTCAAGTTTGATTCGTCAATTTCACTAGTTATGAACACCTAAAAAGGATCATCAANTAAGTCAAAATTCTCTCACAGCCGACAGCCGGCTTCACATGGATCACTATTTCAATGTGCGAAAAGGTCGAGGTCGACGAGTGAACTGTGTGCTGCTCAGCTCTCTTAAGATAAAGCTGCGCAGTAAGTAAGCAAGAGCAGTGATCGACCTTAGTCATCTAACGCTTCACAAAATTTCACTTTCCCATACTGGACGAGGCTCTAAAATTCATGACAAAAAAGGGTATCGTTATGACGGACGTCACGAGTAAATTTTTTTGGCATCGGTCAAGCGTGCATTCAGTAAACGAGTCGTACAAAGAAAAGAAGAACCGGAATTGACTGTAAGCGATGACAGACGAAGAGAGAGCGAAACAACTTAAAAAGTGAATGGGATGCATCCGGCGAACGAAAATAGGGATGCAGAAGAAAACGAATAATGAAAAGAGATTCGGATACTCCGTCTGGTAAACAAATGACCTCTGTGCTCTGTGAATGCAGCACTTCCTATGGAGGAGCCCATCCGCCCTCCCTCCTTCAAGTCACTGAAAATTCTACGGCTCTTTGCAAACACAGTCAAACTGATATCTTTAAAACTGCTTCTTTACATTAGTGAATTACGCCAAATTATTCAATCATAAGTTAATAACTTTTCTACGACTTTTTGGATGCTTCTCTTACATGAACGTACATCCGGATAAGCTTCTGCAATATGAAACTATGAAGACTGAATGCGCCCTTACGATGACGATTCCTACTGCTTCAACGCATAACCATTCACACAAATGAGTACCCAAAGCATACAGAACGGATAATTACCAACGTAAGATAGAGAAGTAAGAAACAGAGAACAAGAAATCACAACGATCAAGCGAAACATTTAACTTTCTCGTTTACACGATGAACTCATAAGGAAAATCGAATACGTTCGCATCAGGTGTTAAGGAAGAGCAACAGATGAATCGGACGGCTTACCTTTCACCCCTACCAGATAAAGCCAAAATCGAATCGTCGATGTTGCGTAGTTCGTCGAACGCTCTCGAAATATTGGCGCTTAGCTCTCCTACATCCATCTCGCACTACTTATTCCAAACCTGCATCAAATCGACCAGAACTGTTGGTGAACAAGTGGAGCACTCTTTTCGAAGAAACTTATTTAACGCATCCTAACAACTACTTTTGGTTTGCGGCATCCGGAGTGGACCGGATATGAGGAGGTCAACCTCTAGCCCGTGTTTCTAGCCTTATTTTACGTATGCCCCCGTTTCAGGAAGTGAAACTTCCCCGGACCCAACTGCCAGACTACAAGTAACTTTCTCGGTGTCGCCACCTCGACCGCAAACTGCACACAACAAAGAAACTGAACAACATGAACGATAAAACCACTTCAGCACTACTCACAAGAATCCATTCGCCATATTGAACACAGGCGAAAAAATTTGCATGAGGTCGCAATGATAGAATATCCAGCCAAATCATACATTCGAGGCAAGATAAGCGGCGAGAATTACAGCGCAACATTTAATCGCTTCATGTTCCTTCCTTTCTCGTTGGTGTTGTGTTGCTACTGCTTTCAGATATGTTGCGTCGTATGCCGCGAATTGTTTGGTTTAAAAGTTAGCAGTTTTATTGACGACTTCGTTACCCTCATAACTTCAGTGTTATCTAAAGTGGTGCATCCGATCGAAGCGGACATCGGTATCTCAATGCCGAGGTAATTTTGCCCCCTTTTGCGCGTATTTTTAGTAATTTTAAGTTAGTTCCATCGTTTTTTTTTTGTTCTTCCAATATATTCCCCAACAATATCAGTAAGCAAGAGCTGAGTCTTTCCTAGGTGACTGAGTGCGGAAGGAATTTTGAAGAGCAGTTCGTTTTAATCTATGATACTGAGTTCTCTTTATTTCCCCCCTTGAGTTTTTAATTTTTATCGCATTTAATCATTTTCACTAATGCAACCAGTAATCATTTCCCGCTCTTCCATTCTGATCTCAAAAATACGGTGATGTGTACAGCTGTTCTTGTGGATGTCTTGATGGCCGGATCACGAGCGTCATCTTTCTTTCTCGTTATCATAAAGAAGCATTCTAATAATCACAACCGTAGTTGAAATGGTGCCATAAGAGGTAGGGCTTGTATCCTCTAAGCTTTTAACGCTAGAGACGCCATCACGCCCATCCCTTCGCTTAAAATTTGCGGCTTTTTTTTAAATTTTATTATTTCAAAATAATAAACCGTTGGCCTTCCCTCTTCGAGCAGCAAAATTTTGCGCCTGTCTCAGTCGATAATAAAAACCCGAACTCGTCCGCGAAGAGTGTTTAGAGGGGGAAGATGGGTAAATCATGGCATAAAAAGCAGTGGATGTAGTGACATTCGTTGTATGGAACGGTATGTGTTCTTCTACCTTCAACAGGATCAGCATTCTGGAGACGGGAGACGGAGGGGGGAGGGGAAGGGGAAGGGGACGATGAGTGATCCTTTTGATTTAGTTGTGCTGGGAATCGCCTCACTTCCAGTAGCGTAAGAATTGTGCGAAAGAACAACCAGCCGCTTTTTTGTACCCCCGCAAATGTGACCTATGCGTGCACTAATATTATTTGGTATTTTCAGAAAAACGAAATGTGCCAAGAGCCAAAGGCCGATTATGTGCACTTCTCTCTGCGAGGTGCATTCAAATGCTGCACACCAGTTCAGCTATTCGATGAGTATTTCCTAGCCGTTGGCACTTCTAATGGTGTTTGCTCGTTATTTAAGTTCCAATCGAACACGCATGCGGCGGTCGTTTACGGTCAGCTTTTCTATATTAGCCTCTAGGTTCACGAGAGCTGAGTCTTTCCTAGGTGACTGAGTGCGGAAGGAATTTTGAAGAGCAGTTCGTTTTAATCTATGATACTGAGTTCTCTTTATTTCCCCCCTTGAGTTTTTAATTTTTATCGCATTTAATCATTTTCACTAATGCAACCAGTAATCATTTCCCGCTCTTCCATTCTGATCTCAAAAATACGGTGATGTGTACAGCTGTTCTTGTGGATGTCTTGATGGCCGGATCACGAGCGTCATCTTTCTTTCTCGTTATCATAAAGAAGCATTCTAATAATCACAACCGTAGTTGAAATGGTGCCATAAGAGGTAGGGCTTGTATCCTCTAAGCTTTTAACGCTAGAGACGCCATCACGCCCATCCCTTCGCTTAAAATTTGCGGCTTTTTTTTAAATTTTATTATTTCAAAATAATAAACCGTTGGCCTTCCCTCTTCGAGCAGCAAAATTTTGCGCCTGTCTCAGTCGATAATAAAAACCCGAACTCGTCCGCGAAGAGTGTTTAGAGGGGGAAGATGGGTAAATCATGGCATAAAAAGCAGTGGATGTAGTGACATTCGTTGTATGGAACGGTATGTGTTCTTCTACCTTCAACAGGATCAGCATTCTGGAGACGGGAGACGGAGGGGGGAGGGGAAGGGGAAGGGGACGATGAGTGATCCTTTTGATTTAGTTGTGCTGGGAATCGCCTCACTTCCAGTAGCGTAAGAATTGTGCGAAAGAACAACCAGCCGCTTTTTTGTACCCCCGCAAATGTGACCTATGCGTGCACTAATATTATTTGGTATTTTCAGAAAAACGAAATGTGCCAAGAGCCAAAGGCCGATTATGTGCACTTCTCTCTGCGAGGTGCATTCAAATGCTGCACACCAGTTCAGCTATTCGATGAGTATTTCCTAGCCGTTGGCACTTCTAATGGTGTTTGCTCGTTATTTAAGTTCCAATCGAACACGCATGCGGCGGTCGTTTACGGTCAGCTTTTCTATATTAGCCTCTAGGTTCACGTTATGCATCCTTTCAAACTTACATCTTCAAACCTGAGATCAAGGCCGCGCCTGTGTTTATACGGATATCTGTGGCTGTCTGTCTGTCCGAAAGCTTCAACTTGGAACTGCCAACGTTAAAGTTTGTTGTGTACACTAGAATCACTGCTTGTAGTATGTGTCTAATCGTTCCGTTAACTGCGGGAGGAGTTACATGTTTATTGTCATCTAACAGCGAGTTCTAAAGCACGTGAAATGAACGAGTTGAAATTTTTGCACGATTGACTGGTTCTGTTGATGCGTTATCGGAATGTTTCATTATTCATAACTTAGTGTTTTAAAAGGTGGACTTTAAATTTTAAACTGACTGTTTATAGAGAATGAATTTGATGAACTAGAAAGAGAAATGACCTAGCTGTCTTTCGAGGTAATTCTCTTCGAAAACATCAGCGCTTGGGAGGAAAAGTTCTCGTGGAGTACTGCTGCTCTTTTGACTCCAGTAACCATAGCTGTAGGTGACAAAGACATCGGCATAAATGCGAATATAGTTTGGAATCGAGTTTTAGAAAAAGCCTATATGCCATTTTTCAAAACTCGACGAAATGAGAAAAAAGAAAACGAAAAATATGCATACGTTGACCGGCGATATGTAATTTTTGTGCAAAAAGCAGGAACTTATGGCCGGCCAAAATTGAAAAGAAATATTTGTACATGTGGCAGTTGGTGGCAAACCTTTACACGCCAACAATCAACGAAATATTGACTATTCGGAAAAAAATATTGAAACTATCTATGTGAAGAGCCAAAAAATGCGAGTTAGAGCATAGTGTAATCTAATAGTACAGTGTTATCTCATATGTCAGTTTGTTTGGAAACGGATTTCCTTTTCCTCTAATTTCTACTGAAGTTTCCTATCTTTTTTTTGTATCTTTTTTTCGTCACACTCATTGCAATCTCTCCGGTTTAGAAGACGAAGAAGAACGTCAAATAATGGCATTGGGACAAATAGGAAACGACGATATTTTTGTGCACGTTCGAGCCTTTGCTGTTCTCTTGATTCGAGTAACCAAGTCTAAAAAGGTTATTTTTTTTGCAATTTGCAAAATTTTATCTTTTCGTCTTCCATATTTTTTAATCGGTATATCCTTATTCTAAGCAGTTTTCTGGTTGAATCTTGATTCACTTAATGATTATCACAGCAGTGTTGAGGTTTTTTTATCGTTTGTTGTCCTTTGCATTTTTTTTATAATAGCCAAAGACGACATCCTTGTCTTCAAATAGTTTATTTCTGGCGAGTTTTTGTGCTTTTATCTGCTCATTTGCTTACCATTTCGTTGTTTTTTTGTCCTTTTTGTCCACAAATAGGTCAAAAAACATTTAGAAGTTTTTTTTGCGCCGTAACATTATTTAGAGGTGCAGCCGTTTGCTTTAAAGATATGGTTCAGTGAAGCAGTTGTCAAAATTATGATAGAAGCTGAGCTGGGTGAGGTTAACGAACGAGTTAGTTTGAAACGAGCTGGTGAGAAAAGCTGAATTAAATTGGCTGATGGTTTATTCGAGACATTAAAAATGTAGTGGTTGCTCGCAGCTTCTGACATATAAATAAGGACCTATATTTTGCAAGGCTGAGAGTTGAGTATATCTCTCCCCACAAGAACGAGGAGAGAAGCAGAGCTGAAATGTGATATTGTTGACACGGAAAATAAATCAGTTCTATCTTTTAGAGACTACAGGTTTATCGTTTCTAAAAACTGTTCCGCCAAAAAGACGTATCACAAGTGCACATGCACTTGTGATACGCCTTTTTGGCTCGCGTAATAGGGAGACGCCTTACTTTTACGTGTCCTTTAACTGTTTTATTCATTCGAAAGAGCAGGAAAATTTCCAAAAGCCTGACCATATCCGCTGTTTTTTGCTGACAGAAAAGTTGTTTTTTTTATCGACCAATTTATTGTGTTTTGCAGGCTCTGTCTTTCGAAATCGCCAACAAATGGCCAACGGCACATTACGGTTTCTGTAGGACTATCGCTTCTGCGTCTGATTTAGTAATGCCCGTAAGTTGTATATCATTTCTATGCCTTCGGTTCCTTTTCATAGACAGGGTTTGAATGGATGGAAATAGCCTGCCTGATGCCTCATGTGGAAAGGAAGGGGAGGGAGATGGGAGGAGGAAGGGCCGGGCTGGGTGGTGAAGGGT
>JPKZ01000199.1:15980-50163 GCA_000803305.1 Toxocara canis | reverse complement strand
GAGGACTAAGAAGAGTCGCAAGTTGTGCTCCAACTTCTGTGGAGATGCATTCCTACGTTTTTTTAATCAACAAAACAGCAAGAGTCATCTGCTGAAGTTGTAACGAAGGTCGGGGATTGGGAAGGAGTAGAGGTTATTTATATATGAATGTTTGCGAATGGAAACATTATATCGTTACTTCATGCTCGTTGGAGAACGATAATTCATCTTGAAAAAAAAAAAACGATCGTCTCGCTAATTCATCTTGCTACAAACAATAGAGCAACTGCTAAAAGTGATGATTCCACGCAAACCACTTTCGCTTCACATACCGTGTAATCTCCAATAAAACTTCCGAGACTGAAAAATTCATCAGTTTTGTAGAGAAGAGAGATTTTCGAGGTTGGGCTGGGTCGAAAATTAACCTTTATTCAAAACACTGTGTTTTTATTCAAAACAAAACAAAACATTCAAAAGAAATGATCCATAATTCCTGTAGAAGGTGATAGATAAATACATCAATATGCACAAAACGTTCGTTGTCCTCATAAAATGACTTTGCCAAAAAAAAATTGGCACAAGAACGAATTTTTAAAGGATTGTTTAACGAAACGACCGACAGACTGGAAAGAGCACATTATTAGGCACTCGCTTATGCAACCAGTTGTTTTGATCAGTTAAGTGCAAAAAGTATTCGTAAAAGATATTGACGTTGAGAACATATAAAAGTGTGCATAAAAAAGTGCATATAATGCCAAATCTGGACGTGAAACGTTAGGTTTCCGATTTTTTTGATTTAAAAAAAGGTTTTTTGACTGCTTTTCATTTCAGCCTGGGGCGTTTTTTTCAGTGTGACAACACGAAGTTGAAAGTGGTCAGTGTGAATGACGACGAGAAAACGATTGATTTCAGTTCGCCTGATTTGAAGGAATGTGGTGTGCTAACGTGTTTTTGCCTCTTTGTGCCCAACCTTCTGGTACTCGGGTTTGAGAAGGGCGCTCTGGCAGTCTTCGATATGCAAGAATCGCATTGCATGCAAAAGGTTGCTCTTCTCTGCCCAAATGGAATTCCTTAGAGCTTTTAGAGGAAAGGAAGGGAAGGGAAGGGAAATGCTTTGATTTCATTCCAAAACTGATTTCATTCAACCAGTTGTTATTACACTTTGAAATGATGGTATGTCCTCATCGATCTAGCTCATCTGTTTTTTTTAATCAGTAACATGTCACCTTTTGGTTTAAGCATGCTGATCAATTTTTTCGGAAATGTGAGGTTGATTTCTAGCTAGTGCTGTTGAATTATTGGATGAGCCAGAGTTAAACGAGGTTTTATTTAGTGCTTGTTCGAACTTTTCAGTCGAATTTGGTCACGACAGATACATTCATCATCGTTTTTATGCGCAGTAAAATTCACTGAAGAATATACAAAGAGCTCATCAAACAACCACAAGAGCAGTTTTGCTTTCTGTTCCTGTTTTAGTTTCCTCTATGTCATCAGTGTTCGCACCCGCACCAAAAACTTTTCTGTTGTCTGCAGTAGCTTTCTCTGCTGTACTGCAGCGTAGTTTAGTACGGGAATTTCACTGTTGGCTTAGAACAAAGTACGAGGAACTAAGATTGGCTTAGAACAAAGTACAGCAAAGCGTCCAGTAGCAGGCACAGTGCGGCACATAGTAAAGGGAAGTACGAAAATTGCAGCACAGTATCATTATTAAATAGAAGTACTATATGGTATTTATACCAAAAACGGTGCAGTGGTATCACTGGCTGCAGTGCCCTCACTCACTATATGCAATCAATGACGTTCGAAATCTGAATTTTTAGCCTTATCCCTTTTATATGGAATTTTTTAAATGTATCCTCGCATTTAGTTTAAGTAAAGTTTTTCAGGCACCATTGGAGAAAGGAATGCTCCAATTTTTTCTCATAAGGTATTCCTGGACTTAACGTATTGCACTGGTTACCTATCGGAATTTTTCAATCGAATTCAGGATGATAAATTATTTAGGAAGAATTATTTGACGAACCAGTGCTGGCTTGTGCGAGTCATGGCGACTGTGTTGCTTTATCGTCTGTAAAATCTCCGTTTAAAATTTTACGGTTGGAAAATAAAAAATTGATCGAGCAGCATTCAGTATCTTATCCGCAGAGGTTGGCTTTCTTTTCTATCATGGTCTCATTTAGCTAGGAAAAGGTTCGTTGCTTTGTTAAAAATTCCGAGGCAGGAGGGGCAGGGTGGCATCGAAAAAAAATGAAAATAAAAAGTTAAATTAAGTAGGATTGGCGATGGAGAAGTAGTGAAGGAGTTTTTTACAGTTGTGGCTGACAAGTTTGAAAGAAAGCACACTGCCCATCGAAATTACGCGTTCATGGTTCTATGTTTGACTGCATCACCGATGATGAAAGTATACGTCTGTGCAGAGCATTAGCGACTTTCTTTTTACTAGATACTCTACAGTAATACTTCATTTTTCAACTCCACCCTTTTCCTTTTAAGTACAGAAAGTAGTAATTTTTGCATGCTCCTGCCCAGCAGATACATAGTTGTAATCAGTTGCTTATCGAAAATGTGTATTTTTTGAAAATCAGCAAATCGCTGCGTCGGACAGACGAGCGCTATAAAACCGGGAGAGCATGAATTTCGTTTTTGGCGCCTCAGGGATACTGAATTATGGCGGCAAAAAAGTTTTTGCCTGCACGGTTCTTTGAAAGCAGAAGAACAGTTTGTCGACACAACAACAACTTAGAAGCATAGCACTATTCAGTTCTTTTGCTGATACCATACAGCTTGCAACTAATCGTTAAACTCGCTATTCGAGTGGTGGTAAGTTTCACATGAAAAAATAACAGCTGAAGCAGACAGATTTAGGTAAAAAGAACTCCTTGAAAGATACAAAGCGTGCAATGACTATATTTACTTTAAAAAAAAAACGTGCAAGACCGATTTGACCGGTTTAAATGAATATCTTGTGATGGTTAGATGCCTTTAATGAGCTAGAAGGCGAATAGAGCCCACCTATAGATGAGCTTATTCATTTGCTAAATACACCGATGTTTACCATACGCGAAATACCTGCATGCAACCATTGGAAGTATGGGAGTTTGTGTTTGAGATGTTGCATAGATGAGCATAATGATATACTGGAACGAAAGGAATTTCATTGTTCACATTCCACCTCTCTTCTTTGAATCTTTAAATCTCGTTGCGTAACAAAGTTTTGATTTCCGCCCCGGTCCTCATCTTCGAATAAAACGCTCTTCTCCCTTTTTCGAAAAGAAAAAAAACACAAAAGTTCGTTTCGCCTCTTTCACGAGGTTTGAAGGCATGATGTTTTTAGTGCGCGTGGATGCGAGTCGTTATGTTTTTCGCCATGTGGAAAGCAGCTTGCCTCAGGCTATTGGGACGGTTCGGTGCGCATACACTCAGTTCGTACTGGCAACGTACGTGTGCTAGTGAATCTTCATTCGAGCCTGATCACCTATCTATGTTGGGCTTCTGTCCATCGAAAGAGGCTGCTGTTTATTTGTTCTGAGGACATGAGGCTATCTATATGGAACCTCCATAAGGACCCTTGAAGCATTCATTCAACTTCAACTTTTTGAGCCAGTTATCACTTAGCCAGCTATAACTAATTCGTTTACCATTATGCCACTTGATATGTAATTCATTAACATACAGCGTTTTCGCATTGTGCTCGAGCTTAGCAGTAAAGGTGTAATGTAGAGGTCGTATTAGCGTTGTTATGCTCGAACTTTAAAGGAAACAGAGAGTGTATTTCAAACATCAAAATGTTGAAGGAGAGTAAATGAGTCCACCCTACTTCTTTTGGTTTATCATCAATTTTTCACTGAATGAAACGACAATAATCTTTCCCTGTGCTCATTCCGTTTGTGTGAAAGGAGATATCGCGTTACAATAACAGTTATCATAAAGCAGAGCGGAGCACAGTATTGATCACCATTTGAAACATACGTCAAGCTCAAAATGAATAGTAGTGCGTAGGGGACTGTGCAACGATCACTTTAGTCAACAATCACCATATCAGTAATAGCCTATTCACATTAAGTTAATTGAATGTTCAGTGTCAAACAAGGTTAAGCGTAAGAACATCATATGATTGTCGATCTTCGATAAAACGATATGTAAGCGTGAAATGAATAAAATATCATGGTGGCATCTGCAATACGGCTTCATTTCTTTAATTGTTCTCTTCCATTCCAGTCCCGAAAAGAAAACTTCGCTGACTAACGAATTCAAAGGAAACGAAAATATAGCAAAATGGATTATCATATCATTAATATTATCATTGTTTGCCGTTTTATGATCGTTTCGGTTGTGCAGAACGTTTTACGTATGCAATGTGGCAACAAACAAATGCGATCTGGAATCTTACCCAAAAATTGTACATTTTAATGATACAGTTGAAGGTCGAATTTAAAACTAAAAAGTGAAATCAAGTGTGTGCCATGCTTGCTTATAAGACGCATGAATCGGCTAACTCTGAAACGTTACTGTAAATTTAGAGTTCATTGCGTTTGTCAGAGAGCGGGCAACGATGCCATATTCTAGATCTGGCTGAGATGAGTGATCACATCGCAGATATACTAATTCATACTTTCGGATAAACAAGTCGAAGAGATGCGATTTACCGCCTTATTGATTTTTTTTTTCGGAGCAGAAGAATTTATGCCACATTACAAATCCGTCTGTGAAGGCGTGCGAACGCAGTTTAGCACGTTTAACAAAAAGTTTCCATAAAATTCCAATTGTTATTTGCCTTTTTGTTGATGATATTTTGAGTTTTTGAGTTCATTTTCCCAAAATCATTATTTCAATACGTCTCAGTTTTTCACGTTTTTTTTCATAGCTTTTTTTTAATATAAAACGTTTTAGTTTGTTTTTCACAATAAGTCCTTTTTTTTTGTGATTATGAAATGACTAAAAAGGAACCGCGCCATTAGACGTAATTAGTTGAACGCAATCGGTTTTTTTTTTCCCATCTTTCTTTCATTCGCTAAACACGGAACGGTATACCAATCAAAAGGGAGAGAATAAATTCTTGCTCAAGAAAGTTGTGTGCGTTCTTCATTCGGATTTTGCTAAAATTTATATTTCCTTCGGATTTTTCTAAAATTTATATTTACTCTTTTTTCTTTTTTCATGAAACCGATTTCCGATCATCTGTATGAAATTTTGCATTAAATGGGCCCAGGTTGTTTAAGAGTATACGAGGGGTGCAAGTTGTTACAATGATGCTTACGCACAGTTCAGTGGTGCCAAGCATTGTTTACCTCCAACACCGTACAGTTATTATAAAGAATAAGGATAATAAAGCGTGTGAGATTAGTCCAGTCTAGTTGGCCGAACTTTCTCAAAAACCTACTTTACGGCCAACTATAATCCCTTGGAAGACTTTGTTATGTACTTATCTTCTTCACTTGTGATAACATGTGAACTGCATTAAACTCGAGCTTACTTTGCTACCTTTATTTTACAATTTGGCGGCCCTCCCCTTCTCTCCGGCATGCCGGTCAAATGAATTACTTTCATATTATGGTCATGAAGCGTCGAAATCTTATGAGCAGCGAAGCAATTGTGTAAGACGGAGATGAAATAAAGGACTGTCGAAGGAAGTCGGTTTTCTGCGCAGAAGACATACAGCATTAGTAAAAAGTAGTTAATTTAGAGTCAGTCACACTAGTGCGATAAAGAACTGATCAAACGACAATAATCTTTCCCTGTGCTCATTCCGTTTGTGTGAAAGGGGATATCGCGTCACAATAACAATTATCGTAAAGCGGAGCGGAGCACAGTATTGATCACCATTTGAAACATACGTCAAGCTCAAAATGAATAGTAGTGCGTAGGGGACTGTGCAACGATCACTTTAGTCAACAATCACCATATCAGTAATAGCCTATTCACATTAAGTTAATTGAATGTTCAGTGTCAAACAAGGTTAAGCGTAAGAACATCATATGATTGTCGATCTTCGATAAAACGATATGTAAGCGTGAAATGAATAAAATATCATGGTGGCATCTGCAATACGGCTTCATTTCTTTAATTGTTCTCTTCCATTCCAGTCCCGAAAAGAAAACTTCGCTGACTAACGAATTCAAAGGAAACGAAAATATAGCAAAATGGATTATCATATCATTAATATTATCATTGTTTGCCGTTTTATGATCGTTTCGGTTGTGCAGAACGTTTTACGTATGCAATGTGGCAACAAACAAATGCGATCTGGAATCTTACCCAAAAATTGTACATTTTAATGATACAGTTGAAGGTCGAATTTAAAACTAAAAAGTGAAATCAAGTGTGTGCCATGCTTGCTTATAAGACGCATGAATCGGCTAACTCTGAAACGTTACTGTAAATTTAGAGTTCATTGCGTTTGTCAGAGAGCGGGCAACGATGCCATATTCTAGATCTGGCTGAGATGAGTGATCACATCGCAGATATACTAATTCATACTTTCGGATAAACAAGTCGAAGAGATGCGATTTACCGCCTTATTGATTTTTTTTTTCGGAGCAGAAGAATTTATGCCACATTACAAATCCGTCTGTGAAGGCGTGCGAACGCAGACTGCCAAGGAAAATTGTTTCGGAGCATAGTTGGACCAGAACTCATGCGCGGAATCTTCATGCATTAAATGGCACAATATGATGGACACGTCGGGATCATGCTGACGAGCTGTCGATCAGTTTTTAGAATCGACTGACCGTTGTGCAGGTCATGGTTGTCACTACGATTGTAAATAGTGACGTTGCTGAAAAGAGTGTACAATTCCATGCTTTTGGTGGAGGGGACAGCGTCTGTCTTCCCTCCAATCTCCCCCCCCCTCGTTTTTAGAATCGACTGACCGTTGTGCAGGTCATGGTTGTCACTACGATTGTAAATAGTGACGTTGCTGAAAAGAGTGTACAATTCCATGCTTTTGGTGGAGGGGACAGCGTCTGTCTTCCCTTCCACTATCCCCCCCCCCTCCCCCCTTGCCCCCAAAAGAACTAAAATGCAAGCTTTTATCAAGTTTTTACATTCCGAAAAGGGTTATGCAGAACTAGAGAAGTTGCATTACGGATTGTTTAAAATTTTCAAAAATGGTCAAGTGGGTTTTATCAATTACAATAATACTGGTGTCTATCATACCCTGTAGTGATCAAAGTTGCTGTTATGATGGCCACCATAATCTAGTGACTGCCTTTTATTCGGTTCACAGCGATGCACTCGATAGGATTCGAGAATGTGATGCTCGTCGATTCTAGGCCGAATCACTGGGCGTCACTTGACGGTTGCACGAATTTCTAGTAGGCTCTCGAGATGTTCATGTGTGGCTTTTGCGTTATGTATCAACTCTAATATTTTCGTCAGCAAATTTCAATATGACTATGTGAGTGAATTGAATCTCATCGTTCTAGTATCGACACCGTCGAAAAAGAAGGCGTTTAGCTTATTCCTATCTAAGAAACAACGTGTCCAAAATTTCGCTTGGCTAGCAACCGATGATGCGTCGGTCAACAAAAGGATTGGTTGGTGTAATCGAGTTTCTTTGCCACATCAATCAAACCAACAAATCAGTTTTTGTTTGTGTGTGTGTATGTGTGTGTGTGTGTGTGTGTGTGGTGAACCACTAATGGAATACGCTTCCTTACGGCATGCAATTGTGTGATGTCCGTTCATTGCTTGGCTCGAGCACATCAATTTTTATCGTCTAGTTGCACATGTTATAAACTGGTCATTAACTCTAATAAATGTTTGTGTAATATAGCATGGAAGACTTACTTTTTTAATGAAAAGCAGTATTCTTTTCTTGTGAATAAAATCTTTCCTTTTGCATACCATATATTCGTTTTTATATATACTGTATCCGTTCTCATGTTGAGATCCGCACCTGAGAATTAGTTTCTAGTTCTTTTGTTGTTGTTTTTTTTTTTTTAGTTTGAACATTTCACAAGTGTACACAACATATGGCTTTCGGTTTGAGTATGAATAGTCTTGTTTAGGTGTACACAAATTTGACCATTATTATCCTCAGGTTTCAGTTCATTTATCATGCTTTATGAAATCAGATAGTGTTTATTCTTCGATCCTCCCAATCGGCGCTGCTATATCAGGTAACTCAACCCCCTCTTTTTACAGTCCATGTTCAAAAGTATAAATCAGTGTTCGATTCTGGAATTCTATTGTTACGTTTCTGAAATTGTTCAAAAAGTTTGTTTTTGGCCGACATTCGGCTATCATTATTTCCCTACCCTTCACCAGAATAAGAGTAACGTGTTCATGGCAGCGCCAAAATACCCCTTCTTTCAATTAGTTTTTGCAGATAGATCGCTTTATATTGTAGCAGATATGGCATCCTTGTATTAGTTAGGTGGTAAAAATAAAAATAAAAAGATATGTATACATTTGGACAATGAAGAATGAGTGCAAGCCAGAAAATTAGCATTTTGATGGTGATCACGAGGAAGGGAAGGAGGCGTCTTATCATCGATGACTTGAATGGTTCGTTTTCAAGATGAGGAATGTTGTTAGTGCAACATGTTAGTGTAACTTACCATTTATTACATTCTAATCGATAGTTTCGCCTTCAATAAAAACGACAACCTGTGATCATATAGGTATCATCACCATAGACAACCATCCTACAAACGCATAGTCAATAGCTTGACATTGAACGCATTAACGACGGTGACTATTAGTGTGTCTGTAGAGGACAGCGATCACAAAAGCACACCACAGCTATCGAAAGTGTGCACAACAACCAACGAACAAACGAGTTTCTTAGAGTTTCACTTCTACACAAATACAATTCGTTATCACGTAGTCGTGCATCATTAGGTAACCGCGAATTCTAGTTGAACTCTGACCAGAGCAACTTCTGTTAGGGAACAATGTTTCGTGCTATTCGCCTCTAACATAGATGGTTTCTGTAACAGTTCCTTTCTTGTTATTTGTCCTCTTGCGCACACTATCCTCTTATTGACTTTAGGAAAGCAAGCCACTGCGGAAGCAAGCTAGCGAAAAGCAAAGATAACGGCCGAAATATCACCAAGGCGTAATTTACCTAGGCGAATGCACTTAATGAACGAACTTCTGCCACCTTATGTGTGGTCTTTCGAGCATAATTTTGAGAAAGCAGTTTCTTCATGTTAGCTTCAGCTTTACCAACTCGAGCGACTGTTTTGCTGGTCAGGGAAATATCAATTCTGCATCACCTTACATTCCTAAGAGTGTGTGCGTCTGTGTTCAAAGTCTATCGAACGGATTGTTTAGTCGATATGGTTGTGGTTTTGAAGAAACCCACACACGCGCCTGTGTTTTCGGACCCGTTGCAATATTTGTTAATTCTTGTTCGCTTAATATGTGTTTTTAAATTTTCTCTGTTTCAAGCGAGCGCCGTTCACAAAAATACCACTCGAGTTCTATCTTATTTCAGTGGACACAATTATATGGCTCACAAACCGTTTTATTTGCTATCCACTAGTGATAAGAAAAAATACAAAGCTCATTTTATTGATGCTATTAATTACCTTTAAACTGTTAGTCGAAGTTTCTGAAACGGCAAAACAAATTAGCTTTTGTAGACATTGTAGTCCGTTGTTTTTACTAGAGCTCGCAATAGTTTTCTGAGAGAGAAATAAAAGAGTTTGCGAACTGATTGGTCATGAGTTCATATACGCTTTGTAAAACTCTTTATCGCCTATTTAAGCTTACATGCTTAGTCTTAAGCGCTTTTGCAAAATTTGCAACACGCACGACGCATTACGCGGCTATCATGTCTGTTTGTATATGCATATGTGCATGAGTCTGTCCGACATTTTCAAGTCGGAAACGACTCAAGAGAGAGCTATAATTTGTGCTTGGTGTAATTAAGCTATAAATTGTGCTTGGTATAATTAATCCACATAATGGAATGTCCATCTATAACTTTTCAACCAGTTTTTCTCTTTGAGCGACACTGCAGAAACTGAAATATGCGGAGAATTGTGTGCGTTCTGCAATTGTTCGACTGAATGTTTATATGGTTTCGCTCAACAAAAAAAAAGACTTGTTCAAGAAGTCCGACCAGTTAATATATGAATTTTCTTTGTTTGTGGGCAAGTTATAAAGCTAAGTAGTGTGCTAAGTAGGGTGCCAGAGCACATTTCGCGCCGTTCTTCTGCGGCGCTTTCTAACTCTTGAAAGCAGTTCATTTTTATTGCACCTAGCTGGAAGCTGGAAAAGAAAATCAACATAATGGAACAAAAATCAATGTTTTTGTGTTTACGATAATAACTCACTGTGATAGGCAAGCAGAAAACCATGAAAATTTTCTACTTTGAATCTGATGTCATGAAAAATACGATAGCATGCTTGAATGGAGGTGCGTGAGTAAATAAAAGTTGAAAACTGATGATGAAGTAGGCGCTTTTGAAAGCAGTTTATACGTCTACATTCCAGGAGTATGCGGTGGCTGTACATAGCTGCATTGTTTGCAGTGCAGCTCACTGAACTCTACGCTTGCCCTCATGAGTGCGTATGTCATGCAAGGAGAGTCGACTGCCGAGGTCGTGCTCTTCACCGAATCCCAGCTTCAATTCCATCAGATACAATTGATATCGATCTACGTGACAACAGTATCCAACATGTGTCCAGATCCGATCTTAAAGGATTACCGCATCTACAAACACTTCTTCTCAGCCATAATCGCATACATCATATCGAAGAGGTCATACAAGTTTATTACTGAAGTTTGTTACTTAAAAGGTCAGGTCGATAATTTTGTCCGAGTTCAGTTTAGAGATTGTGAAAAGTTTAAAGATATCACTGAGATATGACGACTTACGACTGCGGTTTAACGATTGTGTACTGCTGAAATTTTAGCGCTGAACAGCACCAGTGACAATAGAATCCGTTTAACTCCCACGTCTAGGTAATTGAGATCAATAGAATTTCATAAGAATTTCTGATATGGAAGGTGTACTATTGTCCGTTGTCGAGTGGTGCGAGCAAAGACGCTGTGTAGGTTTGCTTTCGTCGTTTTTTATTGATCATCAACACATCATCGCCGAACCCTAATTGGCAAGGACGTTGCCTATTGCAACCGAAAGTATTGCCTATGGCAGCTAAACATTCACAGCGGAATTCTGAATTCTCAGATGCACCAGGCATCAGCTGTTGGGTAGGCGATCATTTCCTAGCAGCTATAGAAAAGCTGTCTTTCGCATAGAGAGTCAGCCAAAGACGAAAGCTATAAGGAGCATGCATTCGAATGTTGACCTTTTGTAGACGGAACGAGAGCACTTGTCTGTGATGTAGTTACCAGATGCAATCCTCTTCATTGTGGCTGTTCTTTTTTTTTCAGAATATTCTCGATGAAGTTCCTAAGCTACGACGGTTATCGTTGTCGCGAAATTTTCTGAAATGGTTACCGAATCTGAGTTCACGACTTCCGAACAATTTGATGTATTTTGATGCGCATGCCAATCGCTTAGAGGTTCTCGGCTCGTCAGTGTTTCGCTATTCGCCGAATATCCGTGCTGTTAATTTAGATGCAAACAACCTACAAACACTTCCTCAAGGCACATTCAGCAATCTGAAGCATTTACGGAAAGTGCATTTAGAGGAGAATCCACTCAACTGTGATTGCAGGTTTGAAACTTTTTCCTTTATTCATTGCTTCTCCCCTGCGCGCAATATCGCATTGAGTTTTCATTTAATAAGGTGAATAATTGTTTGTAATTGTTGATTATATTAAACAATTGTTTATTAGGTTGCATTTTAATTTGTTGGCAAATTCTTCTCGAGCGCAACTTATAAATCATTCATACCAGTTTTCATTTTATTTTAGTTTACACTCATGAAAGTTTGCTTGAAAAATTCTGAAACGCCCAATGTTAGCTGACACAAACGTCGTCCAATTAGGAGGAGCTTGTGAGTGTTACTCGAAACTCATACAAATGTTAAGCGATTGCTTACTTTCGATCTCATTAATTACTTTCGATCTCATCAATTACTTTCGATCTCATTAATTACTTTCGATCTCATTAATTACTTTCGATCTCGCTAATTTACTTTACTGCTTATTAGTCAAATGTCTGAGCTAAATCGTATAAAATTCATAGAGGTAAAATCGATTTCAACAATGAAACAAATTATAGAGATATGATGATGGCCAATTAAGCATAACGTTGAAGCACTCTGAATGTAAAAAGAAAAAGGTTCGGCTCTTTTATGCGAGTTTTGTGCATTACGTTAAGCGTTTTCCCAATATTGCCCAAAATGCGAAAATATACGCAAACGGAACTAGTTAGTGAAAAAGGGTTAATTAATGAGAAAAAATTAGTTGGTGAGAAGGAATTGATTAGTGAGAAAGGGTTAATTAATGAGAAAAAATTAATTGGTGAGAAGGAATTAATTAGTGAGAAAAGGTTAACTGATGAGAAAAAACTAATTGGTGAGAAGGAATTAATTAGTGAGAAAATGTTTTTGAGAGTGCGCACAATTGCGAAACGAATTCATAAAGCAACAAAAAAAACATAACAAGTTTTTTTGTACGTCATTACACAGCGCGACAATTGGGCGCGATAGGGCAACGCTTTCGGTGCAATAAAACCTTTCCACTCACTTTCCCTCTTCATCGTTGTTTTCTTTTCGTGGAATAAGAACGTTTACGGAAACCATTTCACATAGAAGGGTAGTTTTCTGTCCGGCGCTGCATTCGAGAATGACGAGTGCCTAACGAATGTTATGTTATCGAACAATAAGCGTCAGTAAATCTGTGGTTTATTGTATCAAAAATCTGTGGTTTATTATACCAAAAATCTATGGTTTATTATACCATAAATCTGTGGTTCATTATACCAGAAATGTGTGGTTTTATTATACCAAAAATCTGTGGTTTATTATACCAAAAATGTGTGGTTTATTATACCAAGAATGTGTGGTTTATTATACCAAAAATGTGTGGTTTATTATACCAAAACTGTGTGGTTTATTATACCAAAAATGTGTGGTTTATTATACCAAAAATGTGTGGTTTATTATGCCAAAAATCTGTGGTTTATTATACCAAAATTGTGTGGTTTATTATACCAAAAATGTGTGGTTTATTATGCCAAAAATCTGTGGTTTATTATACCAAAATTGTGTGGTTTATTATACCAAAAATGTGTGGTTTATTATGCCAAAAATCTGTGGTTTATTATACCAAAATTGTGTGGTTTATTATACCAAAAATGTGTGGTTTATTATGCCAAAAATCTGTGGTTTATTATACCAAAATTGTGTGGTTTATTATACCAAAAATGTGTGGTTTATTATGCCAAAAATCTGTGGTTTATTATACCAAAATTGTGTGGTTTATTATACCAAAAATGTGTGGTTTATTATGCCAAAAATCTGTGGTTTATTATACCAAAATTGTGTGGTTTATTATACCAAAAATGTGTGGTTTATTATGCCAAAAATCTGTGGTTTATTATACCAAAATTGTGTGGTTTATTATACCAAAAATGTGTGGTTTATTATGCCAAAAATCTGTGGTTTATTATACCAAAATTGTGTGGTTTATTATACCAAAAATGTGTGGTTTATTATGCCAAAAATCTGTGGTTTATTATACCAAAATTGTGTGGTTTATTATACCAAAAATGTGTGGTTTATTATGCCAAAAATCTGTGGTTTATTATACCAAAATTGTGTGGTTTATTATACCAAAAATGTGTGGTTTATTATGCCAAAAATCTGTGGTTTATTATACCAAAATTGTGTGGTTTATTATACCAAAAATGTGTGGTTTATTATGCCAAAAATCTGTGGTTTATTATACCAAAATTGTGTGGTTTATTATACCAAAAATGTGTGGTTTATTATGCCAAAAATCTGTGGTTTATTATACCAAAATTGTGTGGTTTATTATACCAAAAATGTGTGGTTTATTATGCCAAAAATCTGTGGTTTATTATACCAAAATTGTGTGGTTTATTATACCAAAAATGTGTGGTTTATTATGCCAAAAATCTGTGGTTTATTATACCAAAATTGTGTGGTTTATTATACCAAAAATGTGTGGTTTATTATACCAAAAATCTGTGGTTTATTATACCAAAACTGTGTGGTTTATTATACCAAAAATGTGTGGTTTATTGTACCAAAAATGTGTGGTTTATTATACCAAAAATGTGTGGTTTATTATGCCAAAAACAGGCATATTTCAGCTAGTCTCATGTCGCAAAAATGGGACTTCCAATGAACAATGCTCCAAGTAAACATGAGTTCGTCCAACGGCAATGTACTATCTGCGCGAGAATTTGTGGCACCTACGGTGTATTGGTCACAAAAATCCTTTCGGACATATTACATTTAAAATTTTCCTGACGTATCCAGCTATTAATGGAAAGCTGTTTACGAGCTATTGTTGAAGAGAATAGAATGATGATTGGTTTGTTTGGCTTCACACTTGTAAATTTTATATTTCAGTCTGTGTTCATTAATATGAAATATGAGAAAAACGCGTCAATATATACATATAATTCAATTCGATAGCCTTATTACTCCTAAGACTAATGATGCATACTTATTTATAGGGGGTATGATATGAAGAAATCATATTCGGGCGATTACGAGTTATTCATAAATGGAACACTTCGAATTGACGATATTGGTGAAATACAGTTCTTCGAATGCGCTGTCGATTATATGGTATTACCACAAAGGTTGTACTGAATTATACATATGCACAAGTCACTGCTATATAACTTTACACGGACATTGACAAGTAGAGCTCTTGGGAGATCATAAGAACTAGAATTGCTGAGAGCCGTTAAGACGTACAACGATCGAATCGCAGATCAAAAAAGTAGAGCTGTTTGAAAAACCTATTGGTTTATCTTAAGAAGTAGAAAAATTAGTGGCTTAAATCTGAATGCATTGTTTTGCGCAATTTTTATGGAGATATGATAATGATAACGATGATAATTTTCCTAATCGTTTGATAAACTGTCGCTGTTAACGTACTTAAACCGACATATAAAATGTGCATATAGAAGCGATCAAGGATTCCAGTAGATGCATAACAGCATAGACACTTATAGACGGGCCTGTAACTAAAATTTATAATATCAGTGCAAATGGCTTTCGTTGAAATAACCATCGCTTGGGCACCGATCACTGTAACGGTAAAGTGAAGAGATGTTTGAAAAGCTTAGAACATTCTCGATGAGACTAGTTCTTGGTTAAAGTTACCAAAAACTTCCTATGTAATCATTTATCAATTTCTTTCGTAATTTAAAGGCGAAGGGAACACCTTGATTGTCACAAGTCTCCAAGCGAAAACATTATTCGGACTTATTGTATGAGAAATTTCATAACTTTCAATCCAGACTGCCCTCACTAATATGTTTCCCTTCACTGTTTTTATGAAATTTGATTTCAGGAAGCGTCGACAATTGCATGCTCCATCCCCTCCGCGATTTACTCTTAAACCCAACAGTCGAACTCATCGAGAAGGTGCATCCGTTCGCATCGACTGTGAGGTAAGAGCTATTTGCTTTTCAAGAGGTCATAGAAGAAGAGTTAATACCTCATTAATTAGGCAGTTTTGTGTGTTTTGCTCGATAAATCAACAGTTATTCGAACAAGGCAAAAAATATTGAGATGTTCAAAACTCTATCGGCAGTAACGTTTACAGCTCTAGATGCAATTCTTCATGGGCTTCTTTTCGATAAATCACTAACCTTCGAATTTTATTACCCGAATTCCTGCTGAATTTCAGCAATTTATTTCATCTGTTCTTGCAGTATTTTCCGAATAAAATACTAAAGGGGCGAATGCAAAAAAAAATCGTCCGCAATTTTTTGCAGAACTACTTTAACTTTCCGGAAAAGGCAGCCCATAAAAGTAATCCGGTCCAGCCGATCGAGTTTTCTTACAGCCTCACTCACAACGTATTGCGATTCGTTTTCAAGATTTCATGCTTATATTGCGGTTTGCAATAGCATGCGACCCATATGAAAAGTGGAATATTTTTATTTTCCATTTTCCATTTCTTGCCCCCTCACTTTTACTTCGATATTTTCCGTTTACCATCGCACTGCTAGAACGGTTATTTTTCGCAGAAGCAGCTTAATTTCTTGTTGAAATTCAGGCATAGAGATAATTTAGAAGAAAGGTAAACGTGTGATTTTTGAGGTGACAGGTAAGCCACGACCAACCATCAAATGGTATTTCAATGGTACTGAACTGAAGAGTTCACGGAAACACGAGATGAATTTCGAACGCACCAATCTTATCGTTTATCCGTTCCTTGAGCGTGACGTCGGAATGTATGTGCTGATTAACTATTTCCGTCCACAAGAAAATCATTCAGCTCAAATGTGTTCATCAACGATATTCTTTGAACTATTAATATCAGCTTCAAAGAATTTTGAAACTTTGTTATTTCCTTCACGGATTCAAAATGAAGAATTAAGTGATCTAGGTTTTATTCAACTGTGTTGCAATAGTTTCATATAAACGTTAAACGATTGAATTTAAAATATCGCAACTATTCGGTTCCAGTCTACCTGAGAGGTAAATCCCTCTCCGGTAGACTGGAACCGAATCTGAGATGTAGGATGGGAGGGGATTGAATATGGGGAACTAGGAGCTGAATTGGATAGGGTGTATTAGGCGGACTGAAATGAAGGTTTACATTATAGTAAAGATTAGGAAACCGCAATAGACGAACAAATTAGATGCAATATTCAAACCAAAAATTTGCGTTCTTCCAATAGCTTACTATTTTGTTGCAAACTTCCGACTAGCCGCCTGTTAAAAGGTCACTTGCAGTAATGCTCTTCTTTGAAAGTAGCGATTGATTAGACATAGATTGGCTTTCAGATATAGCTGCGTAGCCGAGAATGCATTCGGACGTGTTGAGGCATCTGCATCAATGCAACTCATTGCGAGTTCCCCACCGCTGATCGTCGAAGGACCACAATCGCAAACCGTCAAAGAGGGATCGACGGTTACACTCCGATGTCAGGCCAGAGCTGAGCCAAGACCCGAAATCACTTGGTTCTTCGACGGAAGTGTCATCCCAATGTTGAGAGGACATTTTCATGCACGTTTTTTCCTAAGAACCATTTTTGCTTTCTAACAAAATTGCTCATCTTACGCCGTCAATGAATGGTTTCCAATACAGGCAAACGATCAATTTGGTCGGCTTAATTGAACCGAAAAATGAATGATATCTGTGCCTCATGATGATTTAGTCAACGGCGATGATGAGCTCATAAATGACTCAAAAATTGTCTGCAGGAAGGATGAAGACAAACGTATGGTTAAATAAGTTTATGAGCGGTTGCGTCGCGCAATCGCTCATTTAGCCGCTTAAAAAATGGCAAGACTTGGTTTAAGGTATCGGATGATGAAGCTGAACTAACAATATCGCGAGTGACGAAACGTGACGATGGCACATACTCGTGCATGGCGGGCAATACGGTCGGCTCAATGATGGCCGATGCACGTATCACGGTCACATCAGATCGTCACTCCGTTGGCAACGCTGTCACCGATGACATCATTAGGGATGCGATTCGTGAAGCGTCTTTTAATGTCGACAGGTGGGTTTTCTCTTCTCGCTGACTTGAGTACTGTATCTGATGTCAGCTGCATCGTTCGGAAAAACTTTCTGAAGCCTTAATTTTAATAAGGGGAAACTTTCTGTTATATTTGACTGTTGCATTTTGAAAACAAGAAACAAGCATTACGCTTAGGGCCATTCAATTATTCACCGGTTGCCTCCTTGGCCTTTTTTGACTATTTAATATATTTTTGGCTACTATCTTGTTGTTGAGCTCAGTTCGGGAATAAGGATATTTAAGGATTTTTTTCCAAAACTGTCCATCTCGGCAATCTGATAAATCACCCTCTTCAAATGAACTGATGATAAACATTGTTGCTGCCATGGATCTATATCATACTTTCAGCATTCTAACGGAGTAAGTAACGTTTAAGAAGAAATTTGCCTTATAGAGCTCTTCATGAAACTCGAGAAAGATTATCGAAGACGACATCACCTCATGAGCTGATGAGGTGGATTCATCTTTCGGTACCTCAGAGTGTCGAATTGAATCGTGCTCGCGAAATCTACGAAGAGAGTATTCGACTGGTTCAGAAGCATGTCGAGAAGGGTTCGTTCTTTTACACTTTTCAGAACGAAGCTTTTGAAATTTCGTTATCCTGTTGCCCGTTCTCTGACACTAACGTTCCTACGCTAATCTATATCCGGTCTAGATTCTGTCACCCAACTCCGTCAACCTCCTACCAATACTCTTTATCTTTCTTTTGATCGTTGCGCAGAGTAAGATAACAGCCTATCTTTTTAACGGAAGCTCACATTTAGCGTTACGTTTTTATTCACCATATCTGCAGTTACTGTATGCCGCATAATCTACCGTATAATCTACAATCTCTAAGAGAAACTATTTCTCTATAATAGTTTCTTCCCTTCTCCTTCAGATATCTGTCTAAATGTAATTACTTACTTCATGAAAAGGAAATCGCACAAATCCATAAGGCCAAAAGTCGCCATTTTCTTTTACTACGAAACGAACCATAAAATACTTTATAACCTCGAATAAGCTTTTTGTCGCCATCAAACTTTCTAAAATGAAAACGCACACTATTTGTCATAAGGTTTTTAAGTAAGTGATGTCCGTAAGGTATACGGACATCACTTACTTAACTTCAGTACTAAAGCTCACTCACTTTAGTAATGAAACTCATTTGATTACGGTGCACACTAGTCGTTAGTTCAAATCTAGATTGGAAACGTCAGTATCCATTCTATGCCATATAAATACATTAATATCGTCTGAATTGCAGGATTATCTTTACCATTAAACGAGTTGCCTTCAAACGTATCGTTTGCGTCTGTGTTAGCCCAATCGCACGTCGATTTGCTAACGCAATTGGCTGGATGTTCTGGTACGCAGACCAAGGATCCTTGTGATGACCGATGTTTCCATTCTCGCTATCGGTTCGTTCATTTCGTTGAGTGCTCGTTCAGTGAATATTCGGCGGCATAACTTCCTATATTGGAATTGAATGCCGAAAGTTATCCTCTTTTTGTCGCTCATAAATTTCAAAAAGTGAGCAATGAAAGCAATATCGTTAATGCCAAAAATGAGAGTGCAACTATTTGTCATGTCGCTTGATGATGATTTAAATGTATAAGTGAACCGTTAGATCGTATCAGGTGACCCCACTCTGATAAAGAGGGTATGGTGAGGGGAAGCAGGAGTAAGAGAGTGTACTTAATGAAATTAATGATCCTTTTTTTTTAATCTCATTATATTGCTCACCGTATCATGCTATCGATTCGACTTTTCCCTCTGGTCAACTGCTTTTCAACTCACATTTACTTAGTGGCATTAAATTCAGTAACAATTCCTTCTTCTTACGTTTAAAGTCTCGAAGTAAACGTTTAAGCAGAAAATCTCACTCGAATTCTTCTTTGGATCAAATACAATTGTTTGTGCTGAATTCGGTAGCCATACGGAGGCCACTACTACAGCACATACGATGGTCAGTGCAATAACGAGGTGCATACGATGTGGGGTTCAAGTCATACGCGATTTCGTCGTTTATTACCGCCAATCTACGAGAACGGATTCAATACACCGGTCGGATGGGATCCTCATAAACTCTATTTCGGATTCAGAAAACCCAATCCACGTATCGTATCCAGAAAGGTATCCAGAAACTTTCTAATATCATCATATGCAAATTCAACGATAGGACTGTTTTGTTTGTGGAAAATATAAATGGCATTGATAAATTTTTCATTTGTTCATAATCTATCAATCTCCGAGGGCAGGTATATGATCACGGCGAAATCTGCGATAAACTATTGGTGCAATTTCTGATCACATTATTTCAGATACTGAATAGGAGCGATTTCGAAAAGTTTTGAATTGATGAACTCTTAATCTCCATTCAATAATTTTTAATCATTTGTAGCGGCAAAATTCAATAATTATGATCCCCTTTTATAATACATAATTAGTGTATTTGCTACTCGTTTATCATTAGTATCAGATTTTACGAATATCAGAATAGGATCTCTATAAGAGGAATATTGATCGATCAGATCGTGAAATCTATCATTAAGCGAAAACAAATTTCAGCTTCTTCGTGCCCCTACAATAACACCACATGAGAGATATTCAGCAATGGTTATGCAATGGGGACAATTCATTGGTAAGGGACCCATCTCAATATTTGCAACATTTGTGCGATGCTATTAACACGTTGATTATGAACGATTCCTTTGCTTAGAATTAGTTTTTCGTGGAAAATTTCTGCATGTTTTTGAATCATCGAGTCGCTTAGCAATCATATCAGTACGAACAAAGTGTAAATATCCAATAGAAAACACGAAGTCAGCGAGATTGTTGAAAGACCTGAACCTAGAAAAAAGAGTAACGGAAATTAATATCCAAGTGTATTAATTTGTTACTGCGATCTGATACTGGTAGTCCACAGAAACGTTTAGGGCAGGTAAATGAGGTCACCGAGGTGACATGAGATCGACTGAATGAGCAGCCCATCGTTTCGAAGAAAATCTGATATATTCATCGCACAAAGCGTTTCTATCTCTCAGCCTCTACAGTAATATAACTGATATGATTTTAGTGACTGTTGTTCAGTTTTGAGCACTTCTCTACTACATAAAGCCCTCATCTATACCAACTGTACTTGTACATAAAACGCAGATTAGAGGCGAAAAAAAAAGTAATTGCCACAACTTTTATGCGCTTGTCGCCATAGCGAAAGCGCATTATGGGATTGGCATGCGTGTCCATGGGTATACCAGGTAAGCACGTGTGTGTATGTCTGTCTGCATGTCCGTTCGATATTTTCAGCTTACGAATCAGATAAACATTAGAGAAGAAATATGGCAAGCATAATCAACGGAATTGCCAATGCTATCAAACAAAAGCTGAGTACGAATCGTGGATTTCTGGAAGAGCTGTGACGCATGGAAAAGACTAAAGCCAAAAAGGTGCGCCGGGGAAATACCTACAATAAGTTCATTTGCTGGGACAGAAGTATGGACTTATGTGATGCAAAGCGTTCTAGACTAGATCGTGCGCTAAAAAAAATTTGAAATGTGAATTCGAAGATAACAAATTTGTGACTTTTCGGAAGATGAAGCGAAAGGATTTCTGGAAGAGCTGTGACGCATGGAAAAGACTAAAGCCAAAAAGGTGCGCCGGGGAAATACCTACAATAAGTTCATTTGCTGGGACAGAAGTATGGACTTATGTGATGCAAAGCGTTCTAGACTAGATCGTGCGCTAAAAAAATTTGAAATGTGAATTCGAAGATAACAAATTTGTGACTTTTCGGAAGATGAAGCGAAACCTCAGAGGAAATGGGTGTCAACATTTCTAACCTCGTGAATAAGTGGTCTCGCCACCATAAAAGCAACTCGTCGATTGCTAGTTTTGCATGAACGTTTAAGCTTTAAATAGGCATTCTTCAATTAGCTTTCGAGCGCTTATTAAACTATTCTAATAAGGAATAAAGAGAGCACAAATCCCAGCAATTCCGTGGTACACTTGGCATTTTGTGCTCGACAATTACAATGTCACATTTATTAGCAGCCAAAAAAGTGCGATACATAAGAAGAAAAAAAATGATCGCATGAATACCAACGAATCATAGATGCAAAAAAAAATCGAACGATTCACCCTTACCTTAATCGAGAGCTGCAGATCATGATCTCGATTTCACGGCAACGGCAATAAGTCGAAACGCGTTTGCAACAGGAGCAATATGCAACAGAACATGCGAAAACACAAACCCTTGTTTCAACATTCAGTTGCCATACGACGATCCTCGAATGAAAAAGAAGTAAGCCATACTTTTATTTTTCTTATTTTGCTTGTACTAAAACAATATGAAAGTCAACACATTAACCGTCATCAATTCAACAAGTCCATTTTACGATACAAAATATTGGCATCACTTTTACTGCAGCAGCTATTCGTAATGAACCACTTTTTCCGAAAATTTTTTGTTATCTTTGATGTAAAATTGCCGGTTCGGAGCCTACAATTTATAAGGATATCTTAGAAGGATATCTGAATACGACGATTTTTCATTTCCGACCGGACGATATCATCGTTTCAGAAATATAGATATTGTGAATCTCTTGCGAAAATAGTCCTACCATTGGGTACAAAAAATTTCATCTTAATGCTGCTATAGACAAAAGATACAACGGCGAAATAATATGAGCATATCGTGAAAATAGGCAAGACCTGAAGTTGTTGGTTGTTAAGTTGAAGCGTAAAATAAGATTGGTATTAGTGCATAGTGAGCGCCTAATTGATGCTTGTTGCCAGAGGTTAAGGCCGTGTTTCAAAGATATAAAAGAATGCAAAAAAATTCCCCACTGAACGTGAAAACTACAAATGTGGATACCATGGCGTATCCCAAACGGCGGTGAGTGGAGAGGTGTTGGGGGNGGGGGGGGGGGGGGGAGGCAGACAAGCCTGTAACACTTCCGAAGTAAAGTATAAGAGAGGAAAAAAATTCAATTCAGAGCCTTTTTTGGTGACCTCTATTCCCACGACGTATGCCCTACCTTAAACGTATGGCGTATCCGAGGGCGCGATAGTACGCATCGAAGTGCAATCAATTCTTCAAAACGCTGCTTTTCGGCCATTCAGATGCGCTATGCCAAAATGTGCGCATCGAATCATCCGCTTTCACTTCTGAAAGCTCTCTATTTATCAGTGTGTAATCAACGTGGAGTTATAGTACTAAACGCTGAAGATATGGATTACGTCTAAAGCAAGTCAAAGAAATGAGTTAAGGCATAAGCAAAATCAGAGTAGTTAGTAGTGCTAGACGATGAAAGCGCTGGCAAATCTAGCAAATCGAAGAAAAAACATACAAATCGAAAACATGACTCTTGTCATTTCCATGACCTTACATAATATGTTCAGATCGGAAGAAATATATCGTGTTTAAAAGAGATGCGAATGAATTAGCTGTGCTTCATTATAAACGTACCGTTTGTACCTTAAGTTTTCGATTTTCTATTTACGGATACGTTTTTTTTTTCTGCGTCCTATACCTATAAGAGATACAAATAGGAATGATTCAAAGGATAAAACGATTGCTGAAGCAAATTGCTAAAATATCTTTTCAAAGCGATTTCAGTGCGAAATATCCCTGTATTGAATTCGAACGTTCGAGTGCAGTATGTGGCTCGGGAGAAACTTCGCTGATCTATCGACAAATAACGTATAGAGAACAAATGAATATCGTTCGTTTCGTTTTTATCACTTAAGGCTAAAAGCATTCCAAATATTTATTATGAAAAGAATCTATATCGAATTTATTTAGAGGCTATCATTTGTACTGGTGTTATGCATGCCACAAACTACGCAGCAACTTACAAACTTAAAAAGTACTTAAAAAGTATGCCAAAGACAAAACACTTTTTTTTTCGCTCACAAATACAATATTTGGTACGATTAGAACCCCTTTCTTTACCTATACGTCAAATCTGGAAGTGGCTTGTTGGCTGTTCACATGGCTTTGCGTTACGTTACTATCGTGCTCCCGTAAAGGCGTTAAATTTTTTTTCTAAACGTGTTTCGATAACGAAAATTAGTTTAGTCGATTCACTTCGATAGGCGATTAGTTTTACTGCATATTAAATATTTACTCAAACACAAACAAACTCTGCAAAACTGTGGAATTTTGTGCGAACATTCAGAAATGCCTACTTGAATGGGTGTTCATGAGTGTTCCCACCTCACCATTTGATGAAGAGAGAGAGCGAAAGACACGCGCATTTCCTGTTCTTTTTTTTTCCGTTTAGAAGGCTAGAATGCATAATGCATTTCCGAATGCATCATTGTTCTGTTACATTTAGTGATTCGCCGAAGTCTTCAGTTCCTGGTGAGTATCACAACGATAAGCGACGTAAAGCATGGCCAACTTGAAACGCTTCTTTATTTGCATTTGACTTACATAAAAGTAGCCTTGCGAATTGCTAAGGTTTAATTGAACCAGAGATTTGGAAAGTTGCTATTGTGGGAAGAACGATAAGCAATACTTTTCTTTTATTGTAGTGAATTTGGCAATTATGAGTGGTGTGAGTTATATTTTTTTTAAAGATATGATGCATATTGTACTTTGTAAACTACACAAAACAATATAGTTTTGGTTCGCTTACATCAAAAACTTAACAATTGAGAATTATTATATTTGGATACTTTTTTGAAAAAAAAAAACTTTCGAAGAGTAAGCGAAATTAGAAATGTCTATTTAGATTACAAGTTATATTGATGCATCGGGAGTATATGGCAGTACGGAAGAGGACGCATACGAACTTCGTGATCTTCATCCAGATAGAGGGCTTTTAAGGTGAATTTGAAGACGAATTTCAGAAACATATTGCATCCGTGTCGATAGCGTAAAAACGTGTTACAGAAATTTCTTTTCTCTACTGCGTTTTTACTCCGTTGTGCAAAATATAATACGGTTTTGACTAGGCGAGATTTTATTATTTCTCCACATTGCCGCATCAAAATATTTTTTGATTTTTTTTGAATGTAGCATTTCCATTTTTTTTCATTTTTTCATTTTTTTCATTCTTCTTTTCCACTGAATATAGCATTTCCAAAAATTTTCATTTTTAAAACAAACATATAAAGATTCTCTCTCTCACATATAGCAGAGCATATTGTGTGTGGGTTGAATTCAGTAAGTACACATTCAACGCACCATCATTAGAAGGCTTTTCGCACTCGGAACAGTTGGGTGAATATAGCATTTCCAAAAATTTTCATTTTTAAAACAAACATATAGCAGAGCATATTGTGTGTGGGTTGAATTCAGTAAGTACACATTCAGCGCACCATTATTATAAGGCATATTCGCACTCGGAACAGTTGGGAGTGATATTAGAACTGATTTGAAGTACGCAACATCAAAAATAGCAGTGAGGAGGAAGTCGAATAGATTTTTAATCTTCCTTTTTTAACATTTTTGCTAAGCATATCCGCATTTTCCAACTGCACATATAGCAGAGCATATTGTGTGTGGGTTGAATTCAGTAAGTACACATTCAGCGCACCATTATTATAAGGCATATTCGCACTCGGAACAGTTGGGAGTGATATTAGAACTGATTTGAAGTACGCAACATCAAAAATAGCAGTAAGGAAAAAGTTGAATAGATTTTTAATTTTCCTTTTTTAATGCAAAAGTAGTATTTTTTGCTAAGCATATCCGCATTTTCCAACTGCAAATTTTCCGGCACTTTTAGAACAAATAATATTGTGGCCGGCAAAAACGAGCATTCAAATACTCCCTCTAATTCTGTATGCTCTTTGCTCTGCTTTCTGATCAAACTACTGTCAGTTTTAAAAATATAAGGTATAAATTTATGTATATATATATGTGTATGATTGAAACGGTTAAGAATATTATGCGTTGAGATTCGATGTTACATCGGATGAACGAAAGCCATATCTTCCATTTGAACGCGATTCTCCGATGGATTGTCGGCGTAATTTTTCGGTAGAAAATCCGATTCGATGCTTCCTTGCCGGAGATTATCGTGCTAATGAACAGGTTACACTGTGTTATCCGTTATCGCTTTCTTGCCCATCTCGCTTTCCCCTCTCAGGAGGTCAATTTAGCCGTTTAAGCACCAATTTCTACAAGTTCTATTTTACTTTTTGTCTCTAGACTTACGAGTATACTGTTTGTGCTCCAGCCAGTGCAAAAATGGAATGATGAAAGTATCATGCACTCACTCATAGATTACAGTACATTTTTTCGATGTTTGTTGCGGATGCTGAATGTTGTATCAAAGAGCGAGCTATTGATCCCCGTCGTGATGAATCAGAACTATCCTAGTCCCGTCGAGGTCGACTCGTTCGTCGCAAATTGGAGTCTATATCCGCGAAAGAAGCAGAACGCTCTGGTCATTTTCACATGCGAGAGTTATTTTTGGAAGCGGCATCTTTTACTCTATTGTATTGGGCATGAGCTATGAAAAATGACCACAAAATAAAAGTTTTCAGTTGGGCCTAATGAGTATGCATACGATTTTCATGAGAGAACACAACCGTCTTGCTGCGTTGCTCGCCAATCAAAATCAACGTCTCGATGGTGAGACTATTTTCCAAGAGGCAAGGAAGATAGTTGGTGCACAGATGCAACATATAACTTACTATCATTGGTTGCCCAAAGTACTCGGCGAGGTTTGTTAATTAATTCACCTGCATTGATCACCGGTCTCTCATCACAATATTTCTAGCCCATCCCTTGGTTCATTAGAAACCATTCTACTTACAATTCCTTCGTTATCCTGAAAGTCTTCGGCAATTTAAGATGGATAATTGAGGCGATTATAGGTGCCAATTGTATAATGGTGCGCTCTTATGGTTGAAAGAAACTTTCTGCCTTATCCAGCGTATCGCAAGTACCGTTCTGTGATGACTGTACTTCTGGCTGATGTTTTATGACAGTATTTGTCGCAGCCACAGCCTAACTTAGGCATGAGGCACACTCTAAAAGTTGTCCAGTTGAAACTAGCGAGCTTTCCTATAGTCAACGTTTAAAGGTTACTGTGATGCGCTTAAAAGGTGTAATAACTATAGCATATTTCCCTCTTGCTAGCGGTCTGTGACTCGCATGAAATCTCAGATATGATACCTGTATTTGGAAAATCCTTATCAGTTTGCGATGATAATCGAATGGTTAATGAGATCCTTTTTACAAAGTGTGGTGATACATTAAGGTCTTCGTTATGGCACATTATGGAATAGTCATTCTTATTAGACATCTTTTTATGGCACGCTCTTTATGTCCTTTTGAGTTAGTCCATTTCTTTTCGATCTTTACAAGACACTTTTTTAACCGGTTTGTGGTCAATTGGCTCACTGCCGAAATAGCTCTGGTATGGACATTTTTACTCGCAAATTGTGCAACTTTTTTGAATTGCTTTTATGAATTAGTGTGTCTTAGGTATCATAGCTATAAGCACACTTCAGGAAGGCTTTAGGCGTCTAGTGGGTGGCTATCGAGGTTATCAACATGAACTTGATCCGAGCGTTTCAAACGCTTTTGCGACCGCTGCATTCCGCTTTGGACATACGCTTATCAATCCTATCCTATACAGGTATATGACTGCTATGCTCTTTTTCGTTCATTTCTTCTCATTTTGCTTCCTCTTCGCTCGAAAATTATTATGTAAACACATCTGCTTCATTGCATCTACCAACTTGCCTGCTCAGTGTTATCTCAGTTCTTAGGACCGAAAAGAAACAAGCACATATGAGCTTCAAAAGTTGTCTAAAGAAACGAACGAAGACAAAAGGATCTGAAATGCCGACAATTTCGGAGCATACTTGACCCCATAACATTGACGATCGTTCAAATTGAGGCAACTTAGCCAAAGAAGCGCTGCTTCATGGTTGCTGATTGTGGTCGTTAAATGTCTTGCCTTTCCATTATCTATACGCAAACGGACGTCAAGCAGTTCACTTCACCTTCTGGACTAACTAATTTGGGGGGAATGAAATTCTAAACTATCAACTCAAATGGGATTATCGACAAAATGAGGCAACTTTTTTTTTTACTTTGAAGTATCCTCAGTGTGAAGTGACAAACTAGTTTGATGTTATATCTGTTTTTGTTCTGCCACCGTTGTTCGCTTTTGATGTAAGCATGAAATGCTCTCTTGCATCTCGAAATATCTGATAGACTCTGCTTAATCCCAGTCGTTTCTTTATTAGTATTCTTAGCTTTTTTGAGCATGATTGGGTGTGCCCCATAGCATACTTAGGAGAACCGTATCCGGCGAATAGCTGATACAGATGACATCGATGAGACGGCTGTTGCAAAAAAAATGAAATTTTGGCAGAAAAGTGGGCGAAAAAGTTTACTCATCATGGTGAATATGTATCGACGTTAATGCTGCTTAATTCGAACCCTCAAATATTTCTTGAACAATCACCATGCGCTTATATAACAGAAATTTGGACATCATGAAGACGCAATTTCCTTACTTTGACATTTAAGAATTTCTTGAAATGATTAGACCTGATTATGGGGCTATCAAAAATGACGCTTTTGTCAATTGGTAATCGTTGCTTGTTGCACCTAAAAAATTCAACATGCTTACTACAATTTCAACTGCAAAGACGAATGTTCGTGCCGGGTGATTTTTCTTAGTAGCCAATGGTGTTGTCGCAATCGACCCATGCATCGCTTCGAGACACCAAGAATTATATTACCCGTCACCTTTCGTGTGACTAGTAAGTTTGCCAAACAAATTGTACAACAATTGATCTTTCCGGAATAATTCTAAACAAATATGACTTATGGAATAGCCAATATATGGATGAAACTCATAGGTACTCTTAAGAATTTCAAATACTCTCACAGTCGAGCTGCATCGAGTGGCATTTGCGATGAAGAGCTATGAGATCATGCTTTTAGGCTCAATAGTGATTTTGAGCCGATACGTGAAGGTCACGTTCCATTACGAGACGCATTCTTTGCACCGGAAACTCTCCTGGCTGGTGGTGGCGTAGATCCCATCTTGAGGGGTTTATTTGCATCTCCAATGAAGAAACCTTTGCCAAGAGAATTACTCAACAAGGAGCTTACAGAGCAACTCTTCAATCGAGCACATGATGTAAGTGGTGACCGATTTCATTTCAATGAATTTACCGTTTGGGTTGTTGTTTTCGAAAATGTTCTCATATTTTTTTGTGTAGAATTTGAGGAATATTGCATTGTTGCATACTGTTAGTCGCTCTTTGATGACTTACTGTATTAGTCGATTTTAGAGTGTACTGTAGGAAATTTCGAATGGATTACAGAGAAATTTTGAATATTTTGCTTGGAAATATTTTTCTAATTTGGTATACTTTCATTTGGTACGTATACTTTCCCGATCGTCTTCTCACTATATTCTCGCAAAAAGCAACTCTTATCTATCGGCTCCAAAAAAGGGTCATTGCGATGGATGAATAGCCCTATGATAGCTTACTTCCTCAATTCTATGCTGTGTGTAATGGCTATGGTTTCTAGATACTGCTATCAATTTCATTTACTGTGTATGAGAATGTGTATAGGTGAAAGAAAAAGATTTCAACATCTTTGTTCTGGAACAGTGATTAAAAACTTAAATTTGCTTGACGAATCAGCAATTGCTCTCTACTAAGTTGAATTGACGCCCATTAACCAAATGGGGGAAGGGGGGGGGGAGGGGAGGAGGGTGTTGTTTTGCTTATACGGACTTCTTCGTATGATAATGACCCGCGGTTAAACGCCGACAGGCACATTCACATGCAAGCTTGTACCTGCTTCTTTCAAGTAGTCCTTGGTGTAGGTAGCTTTTATAACATTCGCTTTATTTCCCTTGGTTTGACGAAAATATTCCATTAGATTTCAGGTTGCTCTCGATTTGGCCTCACTAAATATTCAAAGAGGGCGAGATCACGCTTTACCTGGGTAGGTACTCAATTTTTAGTGTATCAGATTTTAATACCGCTTGAAATATTATCAGCTAAAAATTGCTAGGTACTTAATGATCTTTTGAAGAATTTTTATCATTGTTCTTGGAATAATGCTTGCTATTGTATTCTTCAGCTTGGTTATCGCTTGACTCGCTTATTGTTTTTATTGTGCTTCTCAATTTGGTAACTTCAATTTTTACGCTGTTTTTGCATTTATTCTTCTCTTTACTTTATTTATTGAGTAAGGGCTCGTTTCTACGATGGATATTTTTTCATTTAAAAAAATCATTTGAGATTTGAAAATCCTTCATGTCACGCCTCATTAGCACATCGTACCTTCACGATAGCACTTTTATAGATCACAGTTCAATTCTGCAAACGGCATTCGTTGACGCTTTATAGCGTTTCTTATTTCATGATAGAGTTATTCAGTATGTACCTACGTTCTGGCAAGCTCGAAGTAATATATCCAATCGTATCGGTTGTCGAAGGTTTCGGCAAGCAAAGTGCGATTCAGCTTGAAGTTATCTTAATAAATGAGGTCCCTGATGTTCGGCTGGATATGTATGCGTGATGAGGTCTTTTTTTTCGCAAACAATAAATCGTCGGTAAGAGAAAACGCTAAAATCTGTCAGACATAGAGTAGCGAAACAGCTCACCTCGTATAGCACTCTAGCATTGATGCCTATACACTTTATACGGCTCTTATTGGCAGTGTTTTGTATCGTTGCCGATTGAGGTATGTTGAGTTCCGCAAATGGTGCAACCTGAGTCCAGTGGAACGATGGAGCGATTTGGATGAGGTGATGCCTTCAGATGTGATTTACAAGCTAAAAGATCTCTACGGACATCCAGGTAATTATCCACTTAAGAATATTTCATTCATTCAAAGTTCAGTAGACATACATTTCGTATGTCCACTACTTTAAAACAAATACAACTTCGATGCTTTGACTGAATCAGGAAACATAAATAAATAGCAAATAATGGACCACTGAAGTGATGCGATATCCATATAATCTTGTACGTAAACATCCGAGGATATCGGATCCGATCAAATCGCCGACTGTACAAGCCGTTTACTCAAATGATCCTTTGACCAATCGTTAAATTATAAACTGTTTCGCATATAGACGTTGTTGTTGAATCATTGTGCCCCTAATCATGGGAGAGCACATTCCTCGCGAAGGTCGTAATTTGTTTTTGAGATAAAACCATTCATAACAAAATCCACACATATATGCACTTATTCTCAACAGCGTCATTTTCTTTTGTCGTTTCTTATTGTCTTTTTTAAGGAAATCTTCACTCAAAAAATTAATCTTTGTTCATCGCCGATAAGCGTTCTCATGCATGCACATGTCTGTTCAGCATTTTAAATTCGGCAACCACCGAAATCAACGTTATTACTTAAGTCTAGTTATTTACTCGTTCAAATTTCAATTTGATCTCTCCGTTTCCTACAATGACGCATCAGGCTGCTCTTGTTGGATACTGAGATCATCGAAAGATAGGGAAGTGATCATTTTTTCGAGGGTGATCATTTTCAGGGAACATTGATCTGTACGCGGGTGGTGTCGCCGAGACTCGCTTAGGTGATGCTCTCGTTGGTCCCACTTTCTCGTGTATTATCGCTGAGACATTCAATCGAGTACGTGATGGGGATCGCTTTTGGTAATAACTTTCGCATTTCCGTCATTATTAATGTTCGTTTTGTTTAATGCAAAAGTTTTCGTCATATTCGACATTTAATTTCACCTTTACATCATCATTCATTATTTCTTACTAACGAACGCATATCGTTCGGGGGAGGAGAGAGGGAAAGGAAAAGGGTTTGTAGGAAAAAAAAACTGTTCATTAGTTTTACACATGCACATGATCGATCCAACAGTTACTTTAGTCCACATTATTCTCGTAACCAGTGGCTCTACTGACAACAATTGCAAATGCTCTTTCTTTTCTTTAAGAAAAGGTAAATAATTACCGAACTTTCTTAATTACTGAGTTCCCCGCTCGATGTCTTACTAAAAACACAGTTTACCGGTTGAGTAGAGTTTCTCTTGTGCGGATTTTTCTTTTAACAATCTCGCTACACTCAACCTTATTATATACTTTCTGCGCTACAGGTTCAAAAGAAATATTATTCCCTCTGAATAGAGCACCCCGTCGTTCATAACAGAGCCTTACTTTCAAAGTCTCATGAAGGGTTGAACTCGTTGGGGCTCTGTTCTGGGTAGCTCGAGAAATATTATTACGGCCAAGATATATATATTAATTATGTCGTTTTTCGAGAAATATTAATTATGTCGTTTTTTTTTTTGAATTTTCTGAACACTTGATAAGGTTATGAGGCGAAAATGGAAGCTTCAAAACCGTATTATGAACTGAAATCGTTCACGTCAGTAGCAGCATTCATTAGCCCAAAAATTAGATGAATGGAATATGAAAGGTGTGCTGTAAGTGTGAGTAATTAATAAATAGTAATAAGTACGTGTTCAGGTATGAAAGAAAAGGTGTCTTCACTGAAGAGCAACTAAAAGAAATCAAGAAAGTAACTCTTGCGAGAATTCTATGTGATAACGCCGATAATATTGAACACATTCAGGTTTGTCAATGATGAATGATTATTGCTTCCTAATATATCCGATTTCTTCAAGAAGCTCTTCTGTATAGAGATATACGCCAGAAAGCTGTTAAATCATGTTATACTTTTAAGCAAAATCAATCATTCGGGTCTAGTCAAGTTTTCAAGTGTTCTTATAAAAGCTTTCACTAATCGATTGGGTTATGTATTTGTGCCGACGAAGCAGCGTATACGGATCGGACTATGCATCGAATGGAACATTACCGCACTCATTTTTGAGTTAGTAACATAATTCAAGTAAATAGGAGCATTACTGTATTCAAGTCATCCGTCGCTTTCCATATATATTTGGCAAGAATGAGCACAACAAATTCGCTATGTTTAAGTTTTGCCAAAATTGTATGCAAAATGGTCGTCGCTGTGTTTTCACAAGGAATCATTTCAAGGAGGATGTTTTCACGTATTTGGGACGAGAAAAGAGTCACTATGGGATATGCACGGATCTGCCCTCTATGAATCTGACTCCATGGCGTTCGTGTTGCGATAATCTCTGTTCGATCAAAAAGAATCGATACAGAATCATTAATCGAAGGTTAGCCAGAATTAGTGACAAGAATGAACAAAAACTGCTCTATTTTTATAGGAAAAGAAAAAAAAGGAAAAAAGAAAAGCAACCTGGCTGTTTACCTGAACATACCTGAAACTGAATTTACCTGAATGTTTACCTCAAAAAAAAAGCTGTTTACCTGAAAAGCAACCTGAATATAGAAGATCAAAGGTTTTTATTTTTTTAAAGGACAGGAAGAAAACAACCAAAGATTGCCGAGAACATAAATAGGAAGAGAGAAAAGAGCGTCTTTGTGGAGTTGTATCGTTTTCCACCACTGAAGTAGTTGATTCTATAAAACAAAAAAGGTATTAAAGTAAGCGAGTGGAACACTTTCAAAAATTTATGCGCTTGATGAATTATGAATGAATTTTTGAACGATTAAGTGTTGGAAGTGCTCTTTTATCAGTATATGGCTATTATAAACGCAGAGTTAAGCAGAGAGTCTATTTTGGCAACGAACGACTCTGCTTACACGTTGACGTTTATAGCTGATTGAGAAGGATCGTTATGCGTGCTGAATTCATTGCATTGTCATCCGTCGACATATCAAACGCATTTCGGAGCTTCAGTGGAGCTTAATTATTATCGCACGTTTCATGGTATAAGCGCACTATATGCCTAACATAAAGGCGAACGAGTAAAGTATAAAAACAACTTATCTAAATACATGAGCAAATATGTGAAAGAACGTTCGAATCATAGAGATTCAGGAAAACGGGTTGTACAGATTTTACAAATTTGATCATTTAAAAATTATTCTTTGCATCTCGTAACGATTGCCAACAAGATGCTTAAAAAACCATTACGGCGTGCATTCGTATTTGATTTCCATTTCCATTTTCATCTGAATAAGTTTCGCTCACTTCGTATCATTTAGGCTTTTTTTATGGCGGTAAAACAGAAAGCTTTTGGGCGTGAATCCATTCACCGGAAGAAAAAAATCAAAAATCACCTAGCAAAATTTTTTGGTTCGCTTTCCGCATCATAAAAATTTAGCCGCTGCATTATGAAGAATATGGTTGGTTTCAAGAATTCGGATACCCAAGAACATTTACGGGGAGGGGATGCAAGACTATTTTGTCAAGTTATCAATCCTGAATTTGTTGTCTTTGATGGTATGTAGGCGACTTTTGAAGCTTGGCAAAACTTGTGGGCTTTTCCTGTTGAGAATTTCTTTTTATATCTATACTTATACTGATTGTGAGAGCAGTGTATATTTATTCAAGGAGGCGATCTCACAAGCACGGTTGTAATTGGAATGGAGTATTCATCAAAGATGGTAAACATTGGCGGAACGAGTGTTCCGAATGCGAATGCAAGGTTAGATGTTTGAAGTTTCATATTACCGGCTACTTTGCTTTGGCTACCAATCTCGCATAAGAAGATGACAAAATTTTAGTGCGCTTTCTGAAACATTTTGCCATATAACTTCTCAAGTTTTCAATTTTATTTTAGGGAAAAAAAAGGAAAAAA
>JPKZ01000198.1:30981-45191 GCA_000803305.1 Toxocara canis | reverse complement strand
TATCAGCCAATGGCGCGATGCACTGATGTGATCAAGCATTGCTGCGCACATGCTCATAAAACAATCAAGCAGCAATCACTTTCGCCTTAACTGACTACGATATGTGCACCAAATTGTGTAGCACGAGCAAAAGCAATGAGCACAAGTGCTAATCTTATGAGTTGGGAGGTGAGAAGCAGAAAAGGGTGATAGTGGATCGGTACCGCATTTTTTAGAGAAAATTCTCACTGAGATTTCAATTGTTTTTTGGCAACGAAAGTAAACAAAATGCGGTAACCACAGCTAAATTATACTGACTATCATCAAATGAGGGATTGTTTACGTAACTGCTAACTGGTAACAAAGTCTTGGTGACGCCCTAACTGTTAAAGGGATTACTACGACTTTTGTAGTGTTCTGTAGTGTTCTGTTCTGTAGTGTTCTGCAAAGTGGTGTTCTGCGATCGATGAAGAAACGAATACCGACTAGAGAATGGGCAATGAAGGGGAGGGGAGAGGAACTAGGGAAAGGAGAACATCATTCAAGAGTTAATCATACTCAGCAGTGCAAACGAAAACGTAAATGAACTGCTTTCCGTCGGAGTCGCAGGTAGGAACTTCATCTAAATGGACTTTCTCAGTTAAAACAGGAGATTTCCGGCTGGTCCGCTCAAAGAAGCGGCATGCGGCACTGACCACTCGGACAGGGAGGAAACGGGGTGCGAAAATTGAGGAATAAAGCGTCGAGAGATCGATGTTGATGACGGGGTTCCGGAAGGAGGTTAGAGAAGACTCACATGAATTCAAGGTCACGATTGGTAGCTGAAATTCGGAAGTGGCTAACAGTTACGGTCAAGCAAATAAAGCTTCTGAAAAAAGGCTCAAGAGGAACGAGAAAATAAGTGGTGCGGGATAACTAGTTACAGCAGCGGAATTTAGGTAACAGAACGATGGACGATATATACAATCAATCGTCGCTAGCAACATAAGCTCAGGCTACCGAGAATGGGTTAATTCATTACTATACTACAGTCGCTTCTGTTGCGTGGATTAGATGTGACTTCGACGTGGGGGGAGCGAGAAAGAGGTTAAACAAGAAGTAAGTGTTCGATCGACATTTCGATAAACTTTCGATAAACGTGGTGGCCAATAATTTCACACTCAACGAGGCTTATCTACCATGCTATGAATATAGCCGAATTGATTCTTATGAACAAACAATACAACTGCTGATAATGGTCATCCGAAATGATATCAGATAAGGGACAGGAGCCGCTGTTATCCAATATGATCACGCTGCTGCACTCCTCTACAACTGAAAGCTACTGAAGCTGGGAAATCGGAGAGTTCAAGGAGAGTTCAAGGAGAAATCTTCGAGGCATAAAACTGAGGGGAGAAAAAAGCAAATCAAATTTTTAAGAGACTTAAAGCTGTGGCGACTCTTGATGAGCAAATGTCATAATACGCCATCTCGGCACCCGAAGGTGTTTGGGTTACGTGATGCTTCTTCAAAATAGAAAAAATCGCAGTTCCGAAAGTTCCAATATACTTTTGGGACCTCGGAGTGTCGCGATCGCGAACGTTCGTTTGAATCACCATCGATTTCGTTGTTGCTGCTCCGCATATCTAAATGTCAACTAAACGGCGCGATATATCACCGCATTTCTAATATCAATGAAGGCGTCTATACCATCTCGATTCTCATGTATATACGTACCATCGTTATTATCAAAGAAAGCCAGTCCAATTTCACTAAACAGTTCCGCCGTCTTCATCCTATTCCTGTATCTCCCGTCGCCATAGGCGCGCTACCATCAGGCCAGACAGATAATTCGTCCAGTTCAGCCAACAATCATGCGACTTCGTTCTCGTTCGGATTTTTTGGTACCGCTGCGAAACCACTAGGAACTATGTTCTCTAAGAAGGCACAATCATGTTCTTGGATGGCACGCGCCCGCTTACAGCTTCAACACGAACCAGAGAATGAATGCATTCTGCAATCGAGTCGATCGTACACTGAACACGGAACTATAGTCTGGAATTACGACGCCTTTTCTCATAGCTGACGTTACAGTACCCTCGGAGTGCACTCAGCAAGATTAATTCGAAACGAGGTTTTCGTCGACACTATTCAGTCCAGCTTCGTTCGTGTGAAGCAGCGGCATCAGCGAGTCCCACATCGTGACGTACGTGACCTGATATTTATGGAAAATGATGTCGTCGTTTCTCTTCAGTGCCGGAGGATTCCATATGGGAAAACGAGGAAAGAGAAGAGAGTGTCGCGAAGTCGAAATGGTGCGAAAAGAGCTCTGGTTCAGCACAAACACTTGGCACCAATGGGCAGTGGGCCAGGCCAGCGATGATTTCATCATATTTCTTGTCACCGCCTCGGAGCGACGACATACCCTTCTCAGCCACTGTCTGTCGGGGTTGGACCAAAGGACGCTGGGCCCGTGCGGAACTGTACCACGGTCCCTTTCGACTTTCATTTCGTTGTTATTTTTGCAGTGTGTTGGTGTCGTTAACGTTGTAGGTAGCTGTCGCGACTGTCGTAGCGAAACGAGAAAAGAGCTGCGGATTTTTGCACGAAGAAATTTAATGATGAGTACTGCACGAATGCACGCTAATAACGACAACAGAAAGTGCAAGGTGTAATTTAGTTTCGTTCCCAGCTGCTCGTGCCAGTTTGAAGCTGGATCCGTTACATGATGGCCAGTAATTTCAATTCAACGAGGCTTATCTACCACGCTATGAATATAGCAGAACTGATCCTTATGAATAAGTAATATAACTGCTGATAATGGTCATCCGAAATGATATCAGATAAGGGACAGGAGCCGCTGTTATCCAATATGATCACGCTGCTGCACTCCTCTACAACTGAAAGCTACTGAAGCTGGGAAATCGGAGAGTTCAAGGAGAGTTCAAGGAGAAATCTTCGAGGCATAAAACTGAGGGGAGAAAAAAGCAAATCAAATTTTTAAGAGACTTAAAGCTGTGGCGACTCTTGATGAGCAAATGTCATAATACGCCATCTCGGCACCCGAAGGTGTTTGGGTTACGTGATGCTTCTTCAAAATAGAAAAAATCGCAGTTCCGAAAGTTCCAATATACTTTTGGGACCTCGGAGTGTCGCGATCGCGAACGTTCGTTTGAATCACCATCGATTTCGTTGTTGCTGCTCCGCATATCTAAATGTCAACTAAACGGCGCGATATATCACCGCATTTCTAATATCAATGAAGGCGTCTATACCATCTCGATTCTCATGTATATACGTACCATCGTTATTATCAAAGAAAGCCAGTCCAATTTCACTAAACAGTTCCGCCGTCTTCATCCTATTCCTGTATCTCCCGTCGCCATAGGCGCGCTACCATCAGGAGATCACATTCAAAACGCATCTGATTGAAGCCGAAATGAACTGCTTCTCACATTCAAGAGCGGCTTTAAACTCTCCACTCAGTCGGCTCGGGGATGCGTCAGCGAAGCGGCTTGAAACTGTTGTTTCCACCTTTAACTTTTTTATTCTGTAACGAGTTCATTCGGAGTTCAACTGAAGCTGTTCTTTTTTCAGTTAGCTTTCCGTTCATTGTTTTTTTTTTCAATGATCTGTTGTACCGTAATGTTTAGATGTTTGTTAGCTTTCTTAACGTTGGTGCAGTTCAGTTTGTAATTAGCGAATCTTGTTAAGGCATTCTAACAAACTACTCGAGGTTGTGCTTTTACCTTGGAGAAAATGAGGCAACAAATAATTTTTTAAACAAAAGTTCATCGGCCGACCAGTATCTGCGCCGGCTTAAACCGATTACTGTAGTGAATGAGCTTTGTTGCTACTCTTGTTACAATCAATGAATCAAGAACGCTCGATTCAGTAATTCGTTCGATCGTCCTGTGGCGTACAGAGAAAGAAAAGAAATGTCATTTGCAGAGGATGCTCGCTATTGCCGTTACCAACGTTGTTCTTGCGAAGAAGCTGTCGGGGTGATCAGAGGTGGGTGGTCGCTATAGCCGCTATTTTTGTTGTAGGAGTAGTTGACCATACGGCAGAAGTCGTTGTCTGTAAGGCAGAAGTAGTTGTCCGGACGGCAACAGTACTGGAAATCGAGAATGGTCGGAGGAAGGGGTTCGGAGTAGCCGATTTCATCCAACAGTGCGTTCGAACTATAACGGCGGTTGTAGTGAACAAAGTCTTGGGATTGTAACTCAAACAGTGAGTAATATTCAAAGCACTCACGTTCAGCAGTTTGTGGTTGGCGAAGCTCCTCACAGTTGGAGCACTTGCAGTCTTCGATGTGAATATCAGAATGAAAGAGTAAATTCGACATGGAGTTATTGACGAAAAATACAGATGAAACGAGGGTGACGATTTCAACGCGCGAGATTGTGAACAGAATTACGGACGAGGTGAGGGTGACGTTTTCCTTGTAGAGGGAGCTCCCTCAGCTCGCTCTACAAGGAAACTATCACCCTCACCTCGTCCGTAATTCTTTTTAAAATAAAAGCAGCCGTGTAATACATATAGCTCAGCGTAACATGCTAGTTACTGAAAAGAATGACACTGACTCACAATCACACAATCACTGTGGCGATCTTGTCCGCATGTCAATGCTCTTGTGGGAACTTTTTCAGAGTGTAGAGGAGGTAATGAAAACCTGATTTCCTCAGAAATGTTGCTCACGAATAAAGAAATCTTAAGTTTTTTTTAGATGAGACCTATGATGCAGGCGTTATACTATGGGTTGGCTTTTCAACGCCACGACCAGCTGGAAATGCGTTGCGATTTTCGGAACCCACGAATCCTGTTTGCACGATTTGGAATGTATGGCTTTGCTCGGGTTGATTAGTTGTACTGGGAATGCGGAGAGAGGGCGGCTGTTGGAGAGAGATCATAATTTTTAATTTTCATAATTTTACCTTCTGTGGTTCCATAGTTGAAACTGCAGCGCTTAAAAGATACGGGTAAACGCATATACGCACGTACACATTGAAAATAAACGCCAATACATAATGCAAATTGCAAAGCGCGTGAAAAGGCAAGAGGGTAACAGTTTGCGGTATTAGCACACGTTGTGCAGAATGGTAACGCTATCGTTTGTATACAGTTAGCTGGGCCAGGTTTGGTAGAGAGCACAACGAGACGGGTGGGCCGCGGCTATTTACAAACTGGTTGCGCAAAAGCTGCGTTCTCTATTTGCACTAGCTTCGAATGCACTCCGTCGTGTGCTTGAGCACCACTGTTGCCCACCCGTTCTCGCTCATAGCGCACCACTATACGAATCAACCTTTCCTCTGCGAATTCATTATCGCTGTACTCTGCCAGGGTTACCTTCTCTCCCTCTACACACCCCAGCGCGCTTCATAATTAATCTCATCTAGTCGAGCTAGACTGCAATTTTCAGGCATCAGGCCACTGTATCTCTTAAATCGGCAATATCGGTTATTAGTATCGACCATGTCGATTCCACCATCGCGAGCACAGTCTGAAGTGTTCTCGACATCTCAGTATGGAACTCAACCAACGCGAACAAGTCGTCAGATCAATCACTTTATATTGCCGACGTTCATTCTTTCCGTGGTTGGTCTGGCCTGCCTTTGGGCCCTTTGGTACTATATGAGGTTAGTAGCATTGTGTTTAATGATAATCCTCTTCTTAAGCTTTTCTGGTCCTACACTCGAAATTTTTAGTTCGTGTTCTAGAAATATGCCTCTGAACAGAGTCAAGTATGACAGAAACTTAACAAATTAGGAATGCGTGCTAGGGGCTGGCAGACTACTCTTTGGCGATTCCACCTGGTTGCAACTGTTAGACAACACAATTTCCTAACTTGTATAGCACTCCCAACTTGTATAGCACGAATTCATATATATACTCATCCATGTGGCCCCTACAAGTCACGTAATAAAGATGCATACCGCAAAGCGCTTTGACAACGTCGTCTTTCATCATACATTGGTGCGAAAGTAATGATAATCCTCTTCTTAAGCTTTTCTGGTCCTACACTCGAAATTTTTAGTTCGTGTTCTAGAAATATGCCTCTGAACAGAGTCAATTATGACAGAAACTTAACAAATTAGGAATGCGTGCTAGGGGCTGGCAGACTACTCTTTGGCGATTCCACCTGGTTGCAACTGTTAGACTGCACCATTTCCTAAACTACTCCCAACTTGTATAGCACGAATTCATATTTATACTCATCCCTGTGGCCCCTACAAGTCACGTATTAAAGATGCATACCGCAAAGCGCTTTGACAACGTCGTCTTTCATCATACATTGGTGCGAAAGTTTTCATGCACTTTCAACTGGTTGCACTCCATATTCCATCAGTCCCAGATCGTAACGAAAATGAATCTTAAGTCAAAGATTTCTGCGAGCGCCCTCATACTTTCGGATACTTCCGGCAGCTGTAACTTCGCGGTTTTCTCATTACATTTCGTGAACACCATTCAACAATCCGCTTCTTCCATCTATTGTCGCTCATCTTTGCCACGTGACCAGCCCAGTTGTGCTCCATGGCGTACATCATTTCTACAGTATCCTTCACGCCCGAACGAGATCGCAGAACTTCATTGGGAATATGTTGCAACTTGTTGACGCCCATCATGCGTCGCTGCATTGCTCGCTGAGTCACTGCTAAATTTCGCACTTCTGCAAGTGTTGTAGCCCACGTTTTGCATCCGTGTAACAGTGCAGGTAGAATCGTGCTGTTGAACAACTCTGCTTTCACAAGCGACGGCGTTTTCCAATCGGTGAGGATGTTGCCGAGCTTCGTGAAGGCAATCCACCCGCTCTCCTTCTTCTACTCAACTCCTCGCCCAGGTCGTTGTCCATTTGTATTGTCAGCCCCAGATGGACATAGCTATCTAGAAGCTCGACGTTTTGGTTTATGAGCTTCATGTCAGACGTAAAACAATACTCATTCTTCATCCATTCCGTCTTGCCGCTATGGATTTTGAGCCCGATTGCTTCGCATAAAAGTTAATTTCGTTTAACAACTCCTGCAATGTTTTACGCGTTCTCTGCAATGAGTACCATATCGTCTGCAAATAAGAGAACTTGAAGTATTATTCGAAAGCCTTCCATCTTTTTCATCTTTCGCAAAACACCTTCAAACGCTCATGTGAAGGCTTTTGGGGAACAAATATCTCCTTGTTTCACGCTTCTACTGATTCTTTTTTTATTGGCTTAACAAACAGAGTTATTTCCGTGAGTGATCTTCAATTATCCTGACACGCGGAAGATCGACCGCTTGGTTCAATAGAGCTTGTAGTACGGCGTTATGCTGTACAGAGTCAAAGGTTTTCTTAAAATCTACGAAGAGTAAACGTAGTGAAATTTTGTATTCCCTGCACCATTCAGTCGGCTGCACTACGACGAAAATGTGGTCATTAGAGGAAAATCGCTTTCTGCAGCTGGCTTGCTCTTCATGAATTTCCGTCGAGTGCAGTTTCTATCTGAGCATACACCACTCACATAAAAATCTTGCACATACACATATGCGACAGCAAGCATATTGGACAGTAGTTGCTAATGCATCCTCGGTCTCCTTTCTTTGGAATCAGCACACTTTTGGATCTCTTCCATTCCGTCAGTGCCTTTCCTGATACTAGGTACCAGGTGAATCGGGCACTCAACGTCTTTGCAAGTTGTTCATCTCCTGCTCGTATTTCCTCCGCATGTACTTGATCTTGTACCGCATGTACCTTGGCTTCGTATTGCAAACTGCTTTTTCGACTTCATTTGGTGCCACCATCAGCACAGAAGATGTGGAGCTTTTATAAGGATTGTTGACGGTTACTACCGATGAAAAAGGTTTTCCGTAGAACTTCTTGCAAATATCTTCCTCTTGCTCTCGACTTGTTGTTCTGCGGCCTGTAGTGTCGAAAAACGCCGATGGAGTCGTGCTTTGACGCAAATGGATTTCCTTCCAAGTATTCCTCAAAACGGCCTTGCGTACTGTTGCTTCTTTCAGCATTTCCTTCTTCATACTGTAGTATTCGATCATTTTCCTCCCTAATACCTTACACAGAAGAAGCTTTTACTCTAGGCTTGTACTAGCTTCTGCCGCCACAGTTCATCTTTTTCGAGGAAATGCGAGTGTTTCTTGGCTGACACGGTATCCGGCGCATCTGAATGCATCTGTATTAGCAGCAGCCTCGGACTGCCACGATAGATTACTTTATTGCGAATCCCTCCTTCACTCTTGAAGTCGATCCTAAGCTTTACTCTCACAAGACGATGATCGGAGTGTGCGGACATGGCCGATTCCAGGATAGCGGATACATCCTTAATCATTCTTTGCTTGCTTCGCTTGTTGGTGAGGATGAAGTCGATTTCGCTCCAGGTTGCATCGTTGGGAGCTCGCCAAGTCCAACGTCTCCCGGTTTGCTTACTGAGGACAGAGTTCGTTACGTAGAGTCTGGAATCAGCCAACCTTTGGCCTCTTCATTTTTCGCTCCAGCTCCTTAGTGTCCGATATAATGTTCACTGTCTTCCCCTTTTCCTAGTTTTGCAGTGAAATCCCAACGATGATCGTGTATGTCGACTCTTGCTGCATTGCCGTTTCTAGTGATCCGTAAAACCGCTCGACGTCTTCGTCTTTTGCTGCTGAAGTGGGTGCGTGAACTTAAATATTTTCCATTGTGGATTTCTTATCGATTCCGACAACGAGTGATCCAACATGCGAAGACATCATATCAATACGGGTAATTTTTGTCGTTGCCTGAGGACCCACAATGAAACCGACACCTCCTACACCTCTTTCGGCAGCGCCAAGCATAACGTAAGTGCCGTTTCTCCATTTCGCGGTGCGACCCTTTGTGCGCCTGGTCTCGTTAAATGCAGAGATGTCAACCTGAATGTCGCTGATTTCATGTAGCAAAATATCCACCCTTGGTCATTTGTGAGCATTCGGACGTTGAACATACTCACGTTTAAATAGAAACAGGGGGACAGTCTCAATACACTGAGATTCTTAGCACCCTCTGCCCCCTTGTCAATTCCATCACCGCCATCACTGTGGAGATGACAGGAGGCTTCGCAGGACTGAGAGCCATTTCTTTTCCCCTTCCTCTTCATGATTTCTGTGACCAATTTGAGTTCTCCTGGTGGTCAGCCTGCTGGTGATCCTGATTTCTTTGCTTTCCCTGCCGTTCTGCTGGAGAAAAGTGCTAGTTGTCATGTGGTCGGATTAGTTAAAAATTTGAATCTTGGTCGCTTGCGAATATTCTAACGTCCATTGAGCATTTAATGCATCATTTTTCCTTTGTAATTTCTTTTTTACGAGAATTTTCATAATGAAGCCGACCGGTTTTTGTGGATGACCACCAAACTGCGTGTCGTGCCATCCCACCGGCATGCATCCCACTTGTTTACCAAGCCCGGTGCACATTGCGTTAAATTTTTCGGTACAACTGCATTAAAGTGGACGGAAAATAGATATGAGATGACCTTAAGCATGGGATATACACATCAGTTACTGTGGCTCCGGTTTCAGTGGCCCTCATTTGAAACTAACTGACTGACATACAAAAACATCCCACCAATAGTGAGACAGCTTTAAAAGCGTAAAAGCAAAATTGTGTATCGGGGCAATGATTCGCTATTTGTTCCCTACAAAATGACGTCTTTTCGGAGTGGATCCATAAGTGGAATCACTCTGATGGCTACAAGTAATGAAATAAGACTGTGTCATATGCTTTTATTCATAGTCCAAAAAAACCCAGCTTTCTCAAACCATATATCACGCAACACAAGTTAACAATCCCTCACAAACTATACGAACAATGTGCCTCTTAGCATGAATTTCAAGAAAGCGCTTCGTAAGTGCGTGGAGAGGGGACCAGGTATCTTCGGGAAGACGTTAAGGAATGCAAAATGAAATTTACGAGAAAAGCACAAAACTAGCATCACAGAAATTACAGAAGAAGAGAGGGACCCACTAATCGACGAGTTTCGATGGTTGAGGTTTCAACTTCTACGCGTATTTCACTGCCTAATAGACAGAATGATACGGCAGCTTGAACTGAGCGCGAACTTCCATCCTGTTCATTCCATTTTATGCTCTCCACCTTTCTGTTTCACCTTCCTCTATTCACCTGGACCGAATTTCACGAAACGCAATACAGCAAGCTTCAATACAGCCAACTGCGAGGGGGTAACCAGCCTGATTCTGAACGTCTGCTACTACGGCTCCCTTCAGCTAGTTCGCGTTACAAGCAAAACGCCGGATTGCATCTCGGGAGCACCGATGATACTCATTTTTACCACTGCACTCATCACATTAACAACTTTTAATAAACTGCTTACAGTAAATGTAAACTCATGGTTCAGTCAAGCAGACTTCTCGCACTTGACGAAAGCGCATTATGGGCTTATCGGTCCGGTAAATTCAATTTACGAACAAGAGAGGATATTGCGAGGAAACTTGATCACCACAGTTTATGGCATAGTCGGGTCTCCATGGGGAAATTCGGAGACGACTGATGGAACTGTTGATGAGTTTGGGTTACGGAAAATAACTTCCTGGAATAGGTCTGTCGGGGAATAGAACTGACCTCCAATTCAGTCTTTGGGGTGGGATTAAGGATTACATGACATTAGCCATAAGCAACATTATGCGTTGTAAGTACCTCCGAATATGTCTTTTTAATTAAACGAGTGCTAGTCTAAGAAACGAACGAGAAAATTTCTAACCACCACCGCTCCATAGTGCGCGCTAGGAACACTTGCTTGATCGCGGGCCCAGCGGTACTGATTGTGTCTTGTTGTGTTCGTCATACGGTTCCGGAAGTTTATAGAACAAATTGGACAGCTTTAACAGTGACGGTCGAATGTCCATATCGTGCCTGTCTTATGCTTCCCAGATGTTTTTATAACCTACTTGGTTGCGAAGTGCAATAATGTTTTTTATCCTTTTAAAAATGAGGAACAACCTCACCAGAAGTCATTAAAATGAAGAACAACTTCATCAGAAGTTCACGTATTAGTTCGAAAACAAAAGAAGGACGTGGCTGGCATATGATGCTTGTCATGCTCTCTATTTCATTTCCATTTGTAGACCGCACTATCGTGGCTTGTACGTCTGTGTACGTGTCCGTCTCCATCTTTTTATTTCTCTCTCTTTTTGCTTATTTAACTCCAACAGTCTCCGCTCAGAACTGGTTAAGTTAGCAAATGTAGTTAACGAAACTGGGTTCATATAACCTGCGCGATGGATGACCTAAAGTCATCTGGAGTCATAGATACTCACGTGTGAATAAAAATGTGCACAATAAGTTTAGGACGTGCCGAATCACTGTCTGGCGGAACAATTGAGAATGCCGGCGAGTGCATATGCGCTCAGGAATTTCTTCTTCAGATCAACTAGTTTCATAATTTAGCAACAAATAATAGAGCATGCTTAATAATTCATTCATAGCTGCACCCGGTCGGCCGTTGAAATGAAATGATGAGAGCAGTTTTTTCCGAAACAGTTTTTCAGACTCACTGATAAATGCATACGACAAGGTTCTATGACTCCAGGGGATCGACAGTATCGACGAATCGATTGAAACTGGATTTGGGAGGTGGGAGTGGGGCAGTTTAATAACTGTTGCTATAGTAGTTCTCGAACTAAAATTACAACACAGATAGGCTAAGTATGAAAAGTATTCGCAGTAATCAAATGATGTTCAAATGGAGGTGAATTTTGAAATATGGCGCATGAAGACTGATTTTTTTCCGAAATTTTATACGTTCACTGGCCGAACAGTCAGTACAAATTTTCGGACTTGGGGTGCTTGTCTGCTAAGAGAAGTTGCAACGGCGTATTCGCACCAGCTTCTCTGGCGCAATTTCCGAGCTTCATATATTATGAAACTCTCAGCTCCCGTACTGTGCATTCGAATTTCGAAGTGGACCACTTTTATTCTAATCACTTTTTGCAGTGCCCAACTTCGAAAACATGAAAAATATAGGTAGAGAGAGAAGGAAAGAACGAAAATACCGTGCAATGAGGGGTGCAGCAACGGTATCCATATACAGTATGACAATAATTGCAGCGAAACGTTTCCCTTCGTGCAACACCGAGATCATTATCATCAGTTGCCATCTGCAACATAAGTCCGCACACACTTCTTTGATCCACTTATGTATACAGCTAATAAATGCGCATTGCTTTTCACATTACAAAGTTGGAATCTATGCCAACTTCTGCGCTCCCGTCCGGCTTGCATTGGCCCTTACAGCTTTTTGCGTCAACATATTTCCAAACACAACAAATGTATACCAGTCATATTTATCAATCTAAGCATCTAAGCTCGTAAAAATGATTGCCACATCATCAGCAACTGTTGCAGTAAAGGGTCGATGACGTGTTGCTCGAAGAGATTACCTTTCAAGATACTTATAAGTGCGAGTTTTCCACCATTTTCGCACACTCTTCATTTGCATTTTAGCTTCACATCCGTATTTCCCTACCATCATCGTGTGTTTTACTGCCGCGACATATATCTGTATTTGCCAAACTTTCGTCCCGAAGACTTTCAAGTATATGTCTCTTATGCTGCTCTATACGCTCTTGGATTCGCCTTACCGCCTACTGTGGTGAGTTTTCAACTTGATTTACTCTATTTGTATTATTTAGCCTTATACTGTTTTATTTAGACTTAGCCCTTGCAACTGCAGTCCTAGCCACGCGCGGACACTCTTCTACATCATCATACAGTTGAGAGTGGCTGGCCGCAGTTTTCACGATCCCAAAAGTGGATGAAAATTTGGTGAAGGTGCACTGGGAAGAAATGGAAGTGTTGAGAACTGTCGACCGAAAATAGCTTGAAAATGTAGTAGAACCCTGTGCATCTTTTACACGTTTACGTAATTGCGAGCAACTGAAGGCAGTTATTTGCGTGCCTTCTTCCATTGTTGAAGTTTCCCACAATATGTTCGCAAAATTCGGTTAAGAAGTAGTGACCAGCAAGTATCGAGCAGGCAATTAATGACCTGCAGATTTCGGCCGAAAAGTTCCTTCCATGAGCTAGACGGCAATCAGTAATAATGGCCTAAAATTAATGCAAGGAATATGCACCAGTTTTATTGCTAGGGATTTCTGGCAATAGCGATAGGCGTCTGATGATGGTGACCAGCGAACGCTAATCAGTTCGTCTCATAGGCCGTATCGGAAGCGAACCCTCGAAATGAAGCAATTTTCGTTGCTTTATTTTCTGCTTATTACGAGTCAGTAGAACTCGAATACCCATTTTGTACTTCTTTATATTTCATTGACGAGCATTCAGTCAGGAAAGCTGCCACATGCAAGGTGCCCACTAGCTGCTGGAAACGTGCCAGCCAATAGCCTACAAAACGTAGCCAGCGTGCTACAAAAACGTATGTTAAAGTTCCTCTCGATGTATAGGGTTGACAGTATTGCCACTCTGCTTTTGCATGTGCCCAGAATGTGGATGCGTGCCACATCAAAAAAGCCTAATTTCATAAAATTATCATCGACACTCACAAACTACAATTATAGGAAACGAAACTTTTTGAGATCGTGGTAAACATGGATGGGAAGTGGAGAGGGGACGCGTTATTGGGCCAGAAGGCCCAATGTGGTTGGCAATTGGTGGAAAAAAGTCTTCCATAGAAAGTAGAAGAAAATTCGCTGCGAAAGGTAAAATTGTTAGCAGTAATTGCAAGTTTGCAGGCATAGGTTGCTGAAACAAATATCTTAAAAAATTTTTTATGGTTACATAAAATCAGAGGTATTGTAACCTCGTCATCCCTTCTCCTCAGACCAATGATCGTAAAACATATATTCAATGCACAGCGCGCAACAGTTTGCAGATGAAGGAAACCAGGAGAGATCAACGTCCTCATGCTGTAGTATCTAAAACGGCTCTGAGCGCACAACAGCTCACTAAGCAAACACAGTTCACTTCAACATTGACATTCCTTATGCTTTAAGTAAATATGCTTTAGTTAAACAAATGTTTAATGCATTTTAATTTTTACTGCCTTTCTCAACTGGTAGAGAGAGGCGATGAGAATGAAATGATGTATAAACACCGTGAAGCACGGTCCAGATGGAACTACCATCGCCGTTATGCAGACATTATGGCGCACTTACAGTAGCGGTTTACATAAAATGCTTCTCATCGCATAGGAAAGTACAGCGGATGGCGCTTTCCTTCCATTTCGCTTCCTCATTTACTCGATAAGCATGGTTTCAAGGCAATAAAATATTTAAAATGAA
>JPKZ01000198.1:11185-30606 GCA_000803305.1 Toxocara canis | reverse complement strand
TTATCCTGACACGCGGAAGATCGACCGCTTGGTTCAATAGAGCTTGTAGTACGGCGTTATGCTGTACAGAGTCAAAGGTTTTCTTAAAATCTACGAAGAGTAAACGTAGTGAAATTTTGTATTCCCTGCACCATTCAGTCGGCTGCACTACGACGAAAATGTGGTCATTAGAGGAAAATCGCTTTCTGCAGCTGGCTTGCTCTTCATGAATTTCCGTCGAGTGCAGTTTCTATCTGAGCATACACCACTCACATAAAAATCTTGCACATACACATATGCGACAGCAAGCATATTGGACAGTAGTTGCTAATGCATCCTCGGTCTCCTTTCTTTGGAATCAGCACACTTTTGGATCTCTTCCATTCCGTCAGTGCCTTTCCTGATACTAGGTACCAGGTGAATCGGGCACTCAACGTCTTTGCAAGTTGTTCATCTCCTGCTCGTATTTCCTCCGCATGTACTTGATCTTGTACCGCATGTACCTTGGCTTCGTATTGCAAACTGCTTTTTCGACTTCATTTGGTGCCACCATCAGCACAGAAGATGTGGAGCTTTTATAAGGATTGTTGACGGTTACTACCGATGAAAAAGGTTTTCCGTAGAACTTCTTGCAAATATCTTCCTCTTGCTCTCGACTTGTTGTTCTGCGGCCTGTAGTGTCGAAAAACGCCGATGGAGTCGTGCTTTGACGCAAATGGATTTCCTTCCAAGTATTCCTCAAAACGGCCTTGCGTACTGTTGCTTCTTTCAGCATTTCCTTCTTCATACTGTAGTATTCGATCATTTTCCTCCCTAATACCTTACACAGAAGAAGCTTTTACTCTAGGCTTGTACTAGCTTCTGCCGCCACAGTTCATCTTTTTCGAGGAAATGCGAGTGTTTCTTGGCTGACACGGTATCCGGCGCATCTGAATGCATCTGTATTAGCAGCAGCCTCGGACTGCCACGATAGATTACTTTATTGCGAATCCCTCCTTCACTCTTGAAGTCGATCCTAAGCTTTACTCTCACAAGACGATGATCGGAGTGTGCGGACATGGCCGATTCCAGGATAGCGGATACATCCTTAATCATTCTTTGCTTGCTTCGCTTGTTGGTGAGGATGAAGTCGATTTCGCTCCAGGTTGCATCGTTGGGAGCTCGCCAAGTCCAACGTCTCCCGGTTTGCTTACTGAGGACAGAGTTCGTTACGTAGAGTCTGGAATCAGCCAACCTTTGGCCTCTTCATTTTTCGCTCCAGCTCCTTAGTGTCCGATATAATGTTCACTGTCTTCCCCTTTTCCTAGTTTTGCAGTGAAATCCCAACGATGATCGTGTATGTCGACTCTTGCTGCATTGCCGTTTCTAGTGATCCGTAAAACCGCTCGACGTCTTCGTCTTTTGCTGCTGAAGTGGGTGCGTGAACTTAAATATTTTCCATTGTGGATTTCTTATCGATTCCGACAACGAGTGATCCAACATGCGAAGACATCATATCAATACGGGTAATTTTTGTCGTTGCCTGAGGACCCACAATGAAACCGACACCTCCTACACCTCTTTCGGCAGCGCCAAGCATAACGTAAGTGCCGTTTCTCCATTTCGCGGTGCGACCCTTTGTGCGCCTGGTCTCGTTAAATGCAGAGATGTCAACCTGAATGTCGCTGATTTCATGTAGCAAAATATCCACCCTTGGTCATTTGTGAGCATTCGGACGTTGAACATACTCACGTTTAAATAGAAACAGGGGGACAGTCTCAATACACTGAGATTCTTAGCACCCTCTGCCCCCTTGTCAATTCCATCACCGCCATCACTGTGGAGATGACAGGAGGCTTCGCAGGACTGAGAGCCATTTCTTTTCCCCTTCCTCTTCATGATTTCTGTGACCAATTTGAGTTCTCCTGGTGGTCAGCCTGCTGGTGATCCTGATTTCTTTGCTTTCCCTGCCGTTCTGCTGGAGAAAAGTGCTAGTTGTCATGTGGTCGGATTAGTTAAAAATTTGAATCTTGGTCGCTTGCGAATATTCTAACGTCCATTGAGCATTTAATGCATCATTTTTCCTTTGTAATTTCTTTTTTACGAGAATTTTCATAATGAAGCCGACCGGTTTTTGTGGATGACCACCAAACTGCGTGTCGTGCCATCCCACCGGCATGCATCCCACTTGTTTACCAAGCCCGGTGCACATTGCGTTAAATTTTTCGGTACAACTGCATTAAAGTGGACGGAAAATAGATATGAGATGACCTTAAGCATGGGATATACACATCAGTTACTGTGGCTCCGGTTTCAGTGGCCCTCATTTGAAACTAACTGACTGACATACAAAAACATCCCACCAATAGTGAGACAGCTTTAAAAGCGTAAAAGCAAAATTGTGTATCGGGGCAATGATTCGCTATTTGTTCCCTACAAAATGACGTCTTTTCGGAGTGGATCCATAAGTGGAATCACTCTGATGGCTACAAGTAATGAAATAAGACTGTGTCATATGCTTTTATTCATAGTCCAAAAAAACCCAGCTTTCTCAAACCATATATCACGCAACACAAGTTAACAATCCCTCACAAACTATACGAACAATGTGCCTCTTAGCATGAATTTCAAGAAAGCGCTTCGTAAGTGCGTGGAGAGGGGACCAGGTATCTTCGGGAAGACGTTAAGGAATGCAAAATGAAATTTACGAGAAAAGCACAAAACTAGCATCACAGAAATTACAGAAGAAGAGAGGGACCCACTAATCGACGAGTTTCGATGGTTGAGGTTTCAACTTCTACGCGTATTTCACTGCCTAATAGACAGAATGATACGGCAGCTTGAACTGAGCGCGAACTTCCATCCTGTTCATTCCATTTTATGCTCTCCACCTTTCTGTTTCACCTTCCTCTATTCACCTGGACCGAATTTCACGAAACGCAATACAGCAAGCTTCAATACAGCCAACTGCGAGGGGGTAACCAGCCTGATTCTGAACGTCTGCTACTACGGCTCCCTTCAGCTAGTTCGCGTTACAAGCAAAACGCCGGATTGCATCTCGGGAGCACCGATGATACTCATTTTTACCACTGCACTCATCACATTAACAACTTTTAATAAACTGCTTACAGTAAATGTAAACTCATGGTTCAGTCAAGCAGACTTCTCGCACTTGACGAAAGCGCATTATGGGCTTATCGGTCCGGTAAATTCAATTTACGAACAAGAGAGGATATTGCGAGGAAACTTGATCACCACAGTTTATGGCATAGTCGGGTCTCCATGGCGAAATTCGGAGACGACTGATGGAACTGTTGATGAGTTTGGGTTACGGAAAATAACTTCCTGGAATAGGTCTGTCGGGGAATAGAACTGACCTCCAATTCAGTCTTTGGGGTGGGATTAAGGATTACATGACATTAGCCATAAGCAACATTATGCGTTGTAAGTACCTCCGAATATGTCTTTTTAATTAAACGAGTGCTAGTCTAAGAAACGAACGAGAAAATTTCTAACCACCACCGCTCCATAGTGCGCGCTAGGAACACTTGCTTGATCGCGGGCCCAGCGGTACTGATTGTGTCTTGTTGTGTTCGTCATACGGTTCCGGAAGTTTATAGAACAAATTGGACAGCTTTAACAGTGACGGTCGAATGTCCATATCGTGCCTGTCTTATGCTTCCCAGATGTTTTTATAACCTACTTGGTTGCGAAGTGCAATAATGTTTTTTATCCTTTTAAAAATGAGGAACAACCTCACCAGAAGTCATTAAAATGAAGAACAACTTCATCAGAAGTTCACGTATTAGTTCGAAAACAAAAGAAGGACGTGGCTGGCATATGATGCTTGTCATGCTCTCTATTTCATTTCCATTTGTAGACCGCACTATCGTGGCTTGTACGTCTGTGTACGTGTCCGTCTCCATCTTTTTATTTCTCTCTCTTTTTGCTTATTTAACTCCAACAGTCTCCGCTCAGAACTGGTTAAGTTAGCAAATGTAGTTAACGAAACTGTGTTCATATAACCTGCGCCATGGATGACCTAAAGTCATCTGGAGTTATAGATACTCACGTGTGAATAAAAATGTGCACAATAAGTTTAGGACGTGCCGAATCACTGTCTGGCGGAACAATTGAGAATGCCGGCGAGTGCATATGCGCTCAGGAATTTCTTCTTCAGATCAACTAGTTTCATAATTTAGCAACAAATAATAGAGCATGCTTAATAATTCATTCATAGCTGCACCCGGTCGGCCGTTGAAATGAAATGATGAGAGCAGTTTTTTCCGAAACAGTTTTTCAGACTCACTGATAAATGCATACGACAAGGTTCTATGACTCCAGGGGATCGACAGTATCGACGAATCGATTGAAACTGGATTTGGGAGGTGGGAGTGGGGCAGTTTAATAACTGTTGCTATAGTAGTTCTCGAACTAAAATTACAACACAGATAGGCTAAGTATGAAAAGTATTCGCAGTAATCAAATGATGTTCAAATGGAGGTGAATTTTGAAATATGGCGCATGAAGACTGATTTTTTTCCGAAATTTTATACGTTCACTGGCCGAACAGTCAGTACAAATTTTCGGACTTGGGGTGCTTGTCTGCTAAGAGAAGCCGCTCAGAACTGGTTAAGTTAGCAAATGTAGTTAACGAAACTGTGTTCATATAACCTGCGCCATGGATGACCTAAAGTCATCTGGAGTTATAGATACTCACGTGTGAATAAAAATGTGCACAATAAGTTTAGGACGTGCCGAATCACTGTCTGGCGGAACAATTGAGAATGCCGGCGAGTGCATATGCGCTCAGGAATTTCTTCTTCAGATCAACTAGTTTCATAATTTAGCAACAAATAATAGAGCATGCTTAATAATTCATTCATAGCTGCACCCGGTCGGCCGTTGAAATGAAATGATGAGAGCAGTTTTTTCCGAAACAGTTTTTCAGACTCACTGATAAATGCATACGACAAGGTTCTATGACTCCAGGGGATCGACAGTATCGACGAATCGATTGAAACTGGATTTGGGAGGTGGGAGTGGGGCAGTTTAATAACTGTTGCTATAGTAGTTCTCGAACTAAAATTACAACACAGATAGGCTAAGTATGAAAAGTATTCGCAGTAATCAAATGATGTTCAAATGGAGGTGAATTTTGAAATATGGCGCATGAAGACTGATTTTTTTCCGAAATTTTATACGTTCACTGGCCGAACAGTCAGTACAAATTTTCGGACTTGGGGTGCTTGTCTGCTAAGAGAAGTTGCAACGGCGTATTCGCACCAGCTTCTCTGGCGCAATTTCCGAGCTTCATATATTATGAAACTCTCAGCTCCCGTACTGTGCATTCGAATTTCGAAGTGGACCACTTTTATTCTAATCACTTTTTGCAGTGCCCAACTTCGAAAACATGAAAAATATAGGTAGAGAGAGAAGGAAAGAACGAAAATACCGTGCAATGAGGGGTGCAGCAACGGTATCCATATACAGTATGACAATAATTGCAGCGAAACGTTTCCCTTCGTGCAACACCGAGATCATTATCATCAGTTGCCATCTGCAACATAAGTCCGCACACACTTCTTTGATCCACTTATGTATACAGCTAATAAATGCGCATTGCTTTTCACATTACAAAGTTGGAATCTATGCCAACTTCTGCGCTCCCGTCCGGCTTGCATTGGCCCTTACAGCTTTTTGCGTCAACATATTTCCAAACACAACAAATGTATACCAGTCATATTTATCAATCTAAGCATCTAAGCTCGTAAAAATGATTGCCACATCATCAGCAACTGTTGCAGTAAAGGGTCGATGACGTGTTGCTCGAAGAGATTACCTTTCAAGATACTTATAAGTGCGAGTTTTCCACCATTTTCGCACACTCTTCATTTGCATTTTAGCTTCACATCCGTATTTCCCTACCATCATCGTGTGTTTTACTGCCGCGACATATATCTGTATTTGCCAAACTTTCGTCCCGAAGACTTTCAAGTATATGTCTCTTATGCTGCTCTATACGCTCTTGGATTCGCCTTACCGCCTACTGTGGTGAGTTTTCAACTTGATTTACTCTATTTGTATTATTTAGCCTTATACTGTTTTATTTAGACTTAGCCCTTGCAACTGCAGTCCTAGCCACGCGCGGACACTCTTCTACATCATCATACAGTTGAGAGTGGCTGGCCGCAGTTTTCACGATCCCAAAAGTGGATGAAAATTTGGTGAAGGTGCACTGGGAAGAAATGGAAGTGTTGAGAACTGTCGACCGAAAATAGCTTGAAAATGTAGTAGAACCCTGTGCATCTTTTACACGTTTACGTAATTGCGAGCAACTGAAGGCAGTTATTTGCGTGCCTTCTTCCATTGTTGAAGTTTCCCACAATATGTTCGCAAAATTCGGTTAAGAAGTAGTGACCAGCAAGTATCGAGCAGGCAATTAATGACCTGCAGATTTCGGCCGAAAAGTTCCTTCCATGAGCTAGACGGCAATCAGTAATAATGGCCTAAAATTAATGCAAGGAATATGCACCAGTTTTATTGCTAGGGATTTCTGGCAATAGCGATAGGCGTCTGATGATGGTGACCAGCGAACGCTAATCAGTTCGTCTCATAGGCCGTATCGGAAGCGAACCCTCGAAATGAAGCAATTTTCGTTGCTTTATTTTCTGCTTATTACGAGTCAGTAGAACTCGAATACCCATTTTGTACTTCTTTATATTTCATTGACGAGCATTCAGTCAGGAAAGCTGCCACATGCAAGGTGCCCACTAGCTGCTGGAAACGTGCCAGCCAATAGCCTACAAAACGTAGCCAGCGTGCTACAAAAACGTATGTTAAAGTTCCTCTCGATGTATAGGGTTGACAGTATTGCCACTCTGCTTTTGCATGTGCCCAGAATGTGGATGCGTGCCACATCAAAAAAGCCTAATTTCATAAAATTATCATCGACACTCACAAACTACAATTATAGGAAACGAAACTTTTTGAGATCGTGGTAAACATGGATGGGAAGTGGAGAGGGGACGCGTTATTGGGCCAGAAGGCCCAATGTGGTTGGCAATTGGTGGAAAAAAGTCTTCCATAGAAAGTAGAAGAAAATTCGCTGCGAAAGGTAAAATTGTTAGCAGTAATTGCAAGTTTGCAGGCATAGGTTGCTGAAACAAATATCTTAAAAAATTTTTTATGGTTACATAAAATCAGAGGTATTGTAACCTCGTCATCCCTTCTCCTCAGACCAATGATCGTAAAACATATATTCAATGCACAGCGCGCAACAGTTTGCAGATGAAGGAAACCAGGAGAGATCAACGTCCTCATGCTGTAGTATCTAAAACGGCTCTGAGCGCACAACAGCTCACTAAGCAAACACAGTTCACTTCAACATTGACATTCCTTATGCTTTAAGTAAATATGCTTTAGTTAAACAAATGTTTAATGCATTTTAATTTTTACTGCCTTTCTCAACTGGTAAAGAGAGGCGATGAGAATGAAATGATGTATAAACACCGTGAAGCACGGTCCAGATGGAACTACCATCGCCGTTATGCAGACATTATGGCGCACTTACAGTAGCGGTTTACATAAAATGCTTCTCATCGCATAGGAAAGTACGGCGGACTGCGCTTTCCTTCCGTTTCGCTTCCTCATTTACTCGATAAGCATGGTTTCAAGGCAATAAAATATTTAAAATGAAGGTGTCAATAAGCTAGTAATAGTCAAAGAAATGAATCAAAACATAGAGAACAACTGATATCGCATGTTTTCTTTCCACACATTAATTACAAGTGGCCATCCTCGTCGATGCAGCGAACGTATCAGAGGAATATGGGTAGGCACGAATCGAAGAAGAGAAATTCCAGGTATTAACCAAGACATGTCGCGACTGTACAGTTCCCTCAGAATCCATTCCATAACTTGATCACACGGTTGCTATAGTAATGCTTCCAACTTCTGTTCGGGGTCTTTTTGAATTAACCTTGCGCACATTTCATCTGGTAATAACATTATTACAGCTAAGAGTAAAGGGTTTGTCTAATTGAAGATCGGGAAACCTGTGAATAATCATACACGCTTCTTCTATGTCTGTCCTCTGTTCCAGGAATATCAACTCATGTCAACTAGCTCTATTTCGTATGGTCAATTTAAAATCTTTGTTTAGTTTAGTAATTTAGTGTACTGCCATTAAGCACACTCGAGCATTTCCGCATTCTAAGCTAAGATGTATTGTTAAATCACCGAACCGTAAGCCAGCACACACAAAACGAATATTTCGAACAACCTCATGAGCAAAAATATCTCATTAATTTTGAAATGCCAAAAGACCAGATTTACTACCTACGCCCACAATATGGTCCGCTTCTAATTCCATTATTTTCAAGGGTCACCATTAGTACTATAAGAGTACAGAATGAAATACATTTTTAAAGTTCGCATAACATTCCTATTGCTATCTAATAATAAGTCTTGAACTGAACACTGCAACAATTTTGAAGTTGGTTCATCGTTGACCCCCCTTCCTAGGAACGTCTACCCTCACTCGCTTGCCACTTCTTTCGTGCAGTCCTAACTAACCGCACCATAAAAAGCTTTTTGAGATTTTACGTGCCGCGCAGATTAGGCTGATGGGTTTGCAACTGCCAATTTCAGATCTAGACCATACTGTTGACCATAATGAATTAGTGATCCCCCCTCACTGAATTTCAAATGTTTTTAGATCGCTCAATGTATGCGAGGCATAGAGACAGAGCTAAAGCCTCTGCCAAGCCCTTATTTAGGACATATGGAATAGTGTAGTCTTAATCGAAAATTAACAATAACAACTGCAATTCGTACGGGACTCCTGTGAAACTTTCTACTCTCCCTACACACCATTTCCATGTTCATCAATAATGCCAAAATTAACAGTTTCAAGCGAGTTCCTGGTCTGGGTGCGGAGATGATGTTTGCCATTGTCTACCTGATGAAGGGAGCACAGATGATTGAGGTCTGACTTCCGCTCGTCCAACCATCAGCCCCTTTTCATCTCCCAGGTTGCAGTAAAACTTATGTTTTTGGTCTGTTCTGCCGAATTATTATTCGAATTAATTATGTGCCACCTGTATTGTAGCTCCAAACAAAGCTTCCTTGACTAATAGCGGTATTGAGTATGCATCAGTACAGCAAACCGTTATCGAGGGATTGACTCTCAATTGTTTTCACCTCATTCATAGTGCAGCCGACTTACACTCTTCAGTCTTCTATAAAATGCTAATAAAGTTAAGAAAGGAGAAATTAGGCAAGATGAATGCGAGATGCGTGCTGTTTCCGATCACGTTTGCAGATATGGTTCTAATAAGCGGTAAGGGGTATTGCATTTGAATGCGGTCAGTTGCGACAATGTATGTGAAACGTCCGATAATTTTTTCCATGTAGCAAAATAAAGTAAGGGGATTATGGATAATAACCAAACTGCTGTATTCTTGGCTGCGAGTGCTAATAATCTCTCGTTCGACATAGCGTTATCCTGATATAATCACCTCAACAAAAACATCCGCACAATATTGTTAACGAAATGCTCTATCTTCTTTCAGTTAGCTCTAGTTTCAGCAGCTCATGAAATATCCAAAGAAATGAACTCGCCAAAATGCGCTTTGCGAATGCAAATTTGCCAGAGTGAATAAACACTCTTTACTTAAACGTTTATATAACTCTACAACCCCCTTGCTTCAATAAAAAAACCGATAAAAATTGAGCGGCAATTTTAAGGCCATTAATGTCTTAAACATATGAAGTGGTGGATGCGGTTTTGGTTTCGCATAGCAAGTTTGTTGGCCTTAATAGGTGTCAAGTCCTGTATATAGGGGCGCCTCTGGTGTGCCCTTCAGTTTATCGTTATTTTTTTACGCTCTTCAAACGGCAAAAAAAGCGTTACTCATATATTTTCCGTTCCAGGAAATTACACGGATATAATCATATCACATCACTTTTGCATTAAGCAGCGATGGACATAAATAGCGCTGACCGAGTCAAGTATGCTTAAAAGCTAAAATCCGTACCAACAGAACTTGCGCTTTCCCGATTCTACCCATGACACCTGTCAGGTTCGCAATCTCCACAAGAAAAATGAAACGTGCCTAATTTGCATTCATAAAATGCCAACAAATCATCACGCATGCGTTTATATTTTAATTGACTGAACTGCTCATACAAATAATCCACTAAAAACTTGTCAGGAGCATTACAGTGACTTCTCGACTGTCTACATCTTTATGTGCTTCTGTTTATATGTCCAATAGTTTGAATCAAAACATCGCTGAAGATGTCGATGCGTAATTTCGCTGATGTAGCCTATACGCCAAGGATTACCTCCATACCAGCTGTCAAACGACTTCATAGATCCAACAGGGAGTTATACTCCCTAAAATGGAGAGAAAATTTGCACGTTTTTTTTACCGATAATGTTGCACACTGGACTGGATCGTGGGAAGGTTAAAAACTAGCGCTTCTAATCACCTCTCAGGCTCAGTATCTGACTGGTCGAGTGGCAGGAAAACGAGTTTTACTAGATGATGAGTGGATGAGACCCAATCTGATAAAATTTGTTTTCGCAGCATCCCCTTTATTTTCACACTCCACCGACGAAAAGTTCAACTAGCAGGGAAACCAGTTTATTTGATAGGTAATTCACCAATAAATGTATCATGCCAGTCCCTTAACAAGCACCCCACTTATTATCTCATTCCACTGATGCAGTTCAATTTGTCTGGTTGCAAATGCAGCAAAATTTTTAATACCTTTAGGTACCTATGACTTCTCGAGGGGTCGACGAATCGCTCTGAAATTATGCATAGGATAAAAATTGTAACTAGTCAAGACTATAAGTGTACCTAGCAAATGTCTTGGTTGGAGCTTAGGTGGCTCCTGAGCTGAAGCTATCGGGGAGGGAAGTGAACAGTGCTCAACCACATATGCGTACGAACAGACGGCTACAATACGGTTTACAAATGCGAACTTGCCAAAACACGTGGTTTAGATTCTGATCGGTGAGATTATGTTCTGGTTGTTCTCTACAAAACCTCGCAAAACGGTATACGCGAATTGTGGAGAATGCAAAGTTCACTTATTTACACGGCGCGTTGTGCGATTTATCGGTACGTTTCTCATTACGAACAACTTCCGCAATTTTGAATGGCCAAGGCATAAATTTACGGTACTAAAAGTAAGGCCGGCTACATTTTCTAGAAGCCTTGATGCGATTATCGCTATACAGGAAGGAGGTTTCTGCGGCGTAGACGGGGTCCAGACACCGGAATGCAAAAGTAGCGAGCTAATGGGACGAAAAATTCCAAAAAAAAAAAAACTGGAAAAGGGATTCCTAGCTACAGACTACGATCTCCCTTCTTCTGTCCCCAACCGACAACGTTAGTGATGGGGAGCAAAGTCCTCTATTCAACGCAAACATATCATGAAAAAGCAACAGCACATTTGTTATTGTCTTCCAGTTTCTCATTGCTGTCGCTCATATGTACAAGCAGCCGCTAAGGAAAACTTTTGCTACCAGCAGACGACAGTTCGTCGTACATTATTTATGATACTTTGCTGATTCGTAGTCAATTCCCCCGTAGTCGACTGTTCTGTACTCAGCTCCAAAGCTCGAAGTTTGTCCTTCCGAGGTAGGAGAAAGTAATGCACCTGTTCTGTATTTAACCAATGCTACAATCTGCCGGAATAGTTCATAACAATCCAGTGACTTTTCCTTATGTTCTTTTGTCGAAAGCAACAAAAGTTCGCGATGGCTGTGGTCTTAATTTAAAAGTAAAAAATAGCGCTTCTGACCACAGGCTGAGTACCTGACTGGTCGGGTCGCAGAAAAACGAGTTTTACTAGATGATGAGTGGATGAGACCCAATCTGATAAAATTTGTTTTCGCAGCATCCCTGTTTATTCTCACACTCCACCGACGAAAAGTTCAACTGGCGGGGAAACCAGTTTATCTGATAGGTAATTCACCAATAAATGTATCATGTCAGTCCCTTAACAAGCACCCCACTTATTATCTCATTCCACCGATGGAGTTCAACTTGTCTAGTTGCAAATGCAGCAAAATTTTTAATACCTTTAGGTACCTGTGACTTCTCGAGGAGTCGACGAATCGCTCTTAAATTATGCATAGGATAAAAATTATAACTAGTCAAGACTATAAGTGTACCTACCAAATGTCATGGTTCGAGCTTAGGTGGCTCCTGAGCTGAAGCTATCGGGGAGGGAAGTGAACAGTGCTCAACCACATATGCGTACGAACAGACGGCTACAATACGGTTTACAAATGCGAACTTGCCAAAACACGTGGTTTAGATTCTGATCGGTGAGATTATGTTCTGGTTGTTCTCTACAAAACCTCGCAAAACGGTATACGCGAATTGTGGAGAATGCAAAGTTCACTTATTTACACGGCGCGTTGTGCGATTTATCGGTACGTTTCTCATTACGAACAACTTCCGCAATTTTGAATGGCCAAGGCATAAATTTACGGTACTAAAAGTAAGGCCGGCTACATTTTCTAGAAGCCTTGATGCGATTATCGCTATACAGGAAGGAGGTTTTTGCGGCGTAGACGGGGTCCAGACACCGGAATGCAAAAGTAGCAAGCTAATGGGACGAAAAATTCCAAAAAAAAAACTGGAAAAGGGATTCCTAGCTACAGACTACGATCTCCCTTCTTCTGTCCCCAACCGACAACGTTAGTGATGGGGAGCAAAGTCCTCTATTCAACGCAAACATATCATGAAAAAGCAACAGCACATTTGTTATTGTCTTCCAGTTTCTCATTGCTGTCGCTCATATGTACAAGCAGCCGCTAAGGAAAACTTTTGCTACCAGCAGACGACAGTTCGTCGTACATTATTTATGATACTTTGCTGATTCGTAGTCAATTCCCCCGTAGTCGACTGTTCTGTACTCAGCTCCAAAGCTCGAAGTTTGTCCTTCCGAGGTAGGAGAAAGTAATGCACCTGTTCTGTATTTAACCAATGCTACAATCTGCCGGAATAGTTCATAACAATCCAGTGACTTTTCCTTATGTTCTTTTGTCGAAAGCAACAAAAGTTCGCGATGGCTGTGGTCTTAATTTAAAAGTCGGTCTTTATAAATTGATTTTATGCAGTGCCAAAACCGAGTATCTGTAATGCTTGACAATTTCTCTGATAAAGCGCACAGCTTGAACTATTTTGAAATTTTGGTGCAATTTGAACGTTTCCTTTCATGAATTTTCGTGTGAACTCTTTTGCTGAAAAGGTTTGCTAATTTTGAATGGATGTTCCTTCCAGTCATCTAAATGTGTAAACCAAAAAAAGACCAACTTCAGCATCCCCGCCAAATATGTTTCCCCCATTGCACCATTTTGCTAACTAATTGCTGTTTCTCCATTAAGCATAAGTTGCAGCGGTTTTCATGTTTGGAGCACTGATTACGCAAATATTCACACATACGATTAAGCTTATGACTGGCTATCAGCGCCCCTATTTTCTTTCACTGTGCAACGTTAATATGAGGTATGGCTTACCGTGTATCATCAAAATCATATGCTTACCCTCCCTCCCTCCCTCCCCTCCCCCCATGCGGCACCTCTCCATTTCTCACTTTATTTTTGTTTTTTTTTTCGCCTCCTCAAGTACAGTCGTGTGCAGTTTATGTGATTCATCACGTTACTGTGGTCGCTCACATTCGTTTCTTAGATTGTCTAGGTCCATATCATTGCAGAACCATTGGCACAGTTCAGCTTTTAGTTCGCAACTTCCTAAATATTCCTAAACATCGCGCGCTTAAAAATCTAAAGAAATCCGTGGCAGGAATGAGCGCATCTTGGATTTGTAAGCGGATTCTTCGATTGTCCCTTCAGAATGTGCATACGCTATGCGTACATTCGTCAGTAATTCTTTTGGCGGAGAAGTGTACTCGACTGCTACAACATTTTTCCAACACATGAAGTATAACCAGTTCGTCCATTTTTGATGGAAGTGTTAGAATGGATACCATGTCAATTATCCGCTCCTGTTACCTATCATTTTAACTAACTCCATGTGAGCATCATTTTTCAGTATGTGTACAGCACCGCTCGAGCACTCTCCATCGCCTTCACCAGCCCTGGCGTGTAATTACCGTAACGCTGATGATTTGCGGTACGCGTGGCTGTCGTTCCCCTCGCTACATGCCGCATTCTCTTCCTATTCTTCTATATTCATTTCTGTAGGTCTTTTATCCATTAGTCTACCGTAAACAACAGTCACGAAATAAATGATCAGAACAATGCTAGGCCCTTATTCATTTTCCACCGTTCATACAATACAAAAAAGTGGAGTGTGCGCTTGTAATTATGCCAGTTCCACCACCTATGCCTGAGCAAAACTTTGAAAAAATCCATCTTCCAGCATCTTAAGCACAGTATGGTCAACCGTCCGGAAAAAAAGCGAACTATCATCGTAGTTTACCTTTTTTAAATTTTCAAAGACGATCTACGATGGAGAACTCCCGACAAAATTGTTCCCGACGCCCCTCCCCTACCCCATCCCCCTTGCCCTTGCAGTTCTCGGTTGTGTCATTTCTGCACACCTGGCAAGACTGCTGTTAGATGGGACTTTCCTGCTCGACCTTTTCTTCATGGCACCCCCTCCGGTGATTTGCTCACCGAAAGGGTTTTTCTCGGTCGAATATCGCTCACTCTAGAACGCTACTTAACCAGTAGCAGACTGAAGATGAAATAAAAGGAAAGTAAATGAAAGTGAATGTTGTACTTTCAGTGCTACATCTACTATATGATCAATATGCGTGGAGCGCCGCTACTTCGTCCACTACTCATATTTGGCTTTCTCGGCCTCGCCTTAGTTGACTCTTTCTCACGTATCAACGGCTACAAAAACCATTGGCGGGACATTTGGGTGGGATGGCTGATTGGATTCTTCATAGCGATCTTCCTCGTTCGTTTTACTCGTTCTTAAACTGCCTACTGCATAATGTATTTGCTTGGCACCTGTGTTGTTCCAGCAGTAATTGTCATAACTCATCAATTAATGGACAAGTGCTACCCTCTTTATGCTCCGAGTCTGCGCATATGCATTTAAATTCATTTGTTTTTGCGCTAGTTTCAATTCACGAACCAATACGTTCTGCATGCGATGAGGCCGCAACGAAAATCGCTTTGGCAGCGACTCACGCATCAATGAGCTTTTAAATCAGTTACATTGTGCCCGAGAGCTACATAGATCTAATACAAAAAATATGTTTTCGCACAAGAACATGCGCAAATATGACGTTCACAGCGGTAGGAGTGCGCACTGCAAACACCGAATAAGTCAAAGCATATAAAAGCTAGTCGCCTCAAACTTAGCAAACACAATCTTGATGAGGGCATGATTTGGAAACCTTTCGCAAAATTCTGGAAGAGTTATGGTGCGTGAGAAGCAAGCGGAAAGCTTGTCCGTGAGCTGTCAACATTACGCTTTGATGATTCGTTAGACTAGCCGCTTTCTCAGACTACTAGAAACTAATGAAATCTCATGTTTTGAGTGATTTGAACATCCACCCTATCCTCTCTTTAGAGTAGACCAGATGGATGGACCAGTTCTTTTGTCGGATCAGTTTTTTGGCGACCAGATTGGTCGGAAAAAAAGCTTTCAGAATTTTCAGTCAGCGAAAGAGGGCATCCAGTGGTATAGGTTATACAAAAGTATGCCACCGAATTTCGTAATCTCACTTCAGCAGCTCCGGAGTGGAAGTTTCCGGGTAGACAGATGAGCGCCCGCATCTAGACACGAATGGAAACGTCGCGGTTTGGAAAAGTAAAATTTTCAAAGCGCACAATAACGCGGTGTGGAACATATATAATGAACAAACCATTCCATTTCATATTGTGCGAGCACATTGGGGTTCGTGTGTGGCAAAACGTTGCAGACTACAGATGCAGAGCAAAATATATGCAATTGCATTAGAAAGTAGAACTTTCGGATAACAAGCACGGAAATTGTGAGGAAAATAAAGAGCAGCAGCGACCCACGTGCACAACTCGAGCATCACTTTTTCACTGTATCAGCAAAAAGTGATCACTTGACGGCGCTGCAACAGAAATATTTTCATACGGCTAATTTCTATAAAATCTCAAATTATAATTTCCAACCTGAGCGATACCTGTCCAATTCATAAAGCAGCTTCACTATTCACTTTCCGTAACATACAACAATACAGCTTTCTTTCTGGGCTTTACCTGTTTATTTCATAAAACACCTTCACCACTACCTTCCGTAACATGTCGCATTACAATTCCCCACATCAGCCGTACCTGTTCATTTCATAAAGGGTCTCTACCGCAGCGTTTCCGTAACATATCACATCATTCCCCCCTAAGCGAGCATTTCTAGTACAGCTAAGAAGCATAGGCAGGCTGACCAAACATACTTCTACTTTTTTTTAAAATGAAAACTGTATTTCAGTGTCATTCGGTGATGTGGTTCCAAGACGTGTACCACATAGCTGTCGATAAGGTGCCTTTGCTCGAACAACGAGTCAGTCCTTTCTTCTCGTGGTTCAGACTTCCAAGAGTGCACGCCCCCTCGATCAAAGAGGAATACGTGTGAGTGCTTCAGTATTTCTATTGGCATACCCGTTTATTAGATTTATAGCACGTTATGAGTCGGCCATATTATTCTGCTACTTTCCTATTCGAAAGCCTGCCTCGTTGTACGACGGCGTTAGGTTCATTCATGTAGATATTTGCTGTCCACTATCATTCATGTGGATAGTTGCGCTCTGCTCACCGTCATTCATATGGATAGTTGCGCTCTGTTCGCTGTCATTCATATAAATAGTTGTGCTCGGTTCATTGTCATTCACTTAGATAGTCGTGTCTTGTTCATTTTCATCTATGCAGCACGCCGCCACAAGGCGCTGCACTGAAAGCAATGCGGGATGTACATAAATGGGGTGCGGAGGGGGACGGATGGAGAGCCTGAAGGGAATTCGATGAGTGATTGCGTGATGTATACTTGATGCAGTTTAAGTTGCTTATAAATATGCGTTGCATAAATGACTTGCAGTTTCAACAACAATAAATATGCGCACCACGTCGCCGAAGTTGACGTTGGCTCAGCAAATAATAGTTTTGCTATATTATTCTAATTGCCGAAGTATTCCTTTTGATTTCGGAAATTTTAACCAATTTTATATGAACAATGAACTACGAACTATGTCTTTGAGACTGGCAAGCCAAAATACAATTTAGCAATGCTACAAAAACCATACGTTTTTTTTCGATCACTCCTTTCAAATGCCTGCTATCAAAGCTGTACTAGCACAGGGCTCTTCGATGATTACTCGTACGAGCATTTTCTCGCGCCAGTGCACCGCATGCATCGGCAACCCGAGGCATTTGCCGAACAATAATGTGACTCGAGCACTCGATTCGCTTATCTGTCCGCCTACTTACTTTCATGGCTTTCAACGAATTAACTCGCAGGAGCGAAGTCAAACAGCAATGCTGAGGGCTTACTGCCTCGCTACCTAAAGTATCAGCTTACGCTTGCTAAACTTCCGAAACGCAACAGAAACTTAGTTGCAGTGTATACGAAGAGGATATGCCCGAACAGACAATGCCGTCATCCACGACCGCTCGTCGCAGGCGAAATCTGGATCGAACCTATGAAGTGACTACAACTACCGAAAGCTTTCATCGAACAATTTCGCCGCCTCAACAGCAACAGCAGAACGGTTATACCGCATACTGAACTGGAAGTGCTTGAAAAAGTGTATGTTACTGCCGGATAAGTATTTCGGGCGTTAGCTTCACTGTGGTGCTGGTCAAGAAAACTGAGGATCTTTTATTTCCCTATCATAAAGCGATTCCGTCGTCAATATCATGTCCCGTATTTTCCGTTCTTTATTATTATTAACTGAACTATCTTCAGAGTTGTACTTACCCCAACGCTGAAACCCTTTATGGTAACAACCACATCGGCATGGTTGTCAGTGTCGCCAATGTTGCCGTTTCTATATTCATAGCAGACACATTCGCATGGATGCCAATGTGGCCGTTATTGGAGATTTTTCTGAATTATGACAGTATATTGTGTAAACACTTTATGAAGAGAAGACTTTACTTCGGGAAGATTGAGTGGTACATTGTTCACGTTTATTAGGCACCTCGCCTATCATACAAAACATGAGGACCAAATCCCTCTGCATTCGCCTCAGAGTCCCACTAAATGAACAATTCCCAAAGTGCGGTGGACCCCCTCTGGAAAGGTTTTCCGTTCTGTTCACAGCTTGTGAAAAATACGCTTATTTCACCTTGATTAATGAGGTTTTGTTCGCTCTTTACTCTAAACATGAAGTGCTTTCTAAATGAACGCTTCTCACTGGGCAGTCGGGTCCCCTGGCTATTCTCTAATCGGGTATCTCAAGGAAGCAAGTGTTCCTACTGGAATAAGTTTGCGATCAAACGTAATACGAGAATTTGATTCACCAATGTGGCGCTGCGCCATCACTAAAAAGCGCATTCTCATCCCTGGTTTAGGCTTATTATTTGAGCTGTTATGCGTTTTTCTTGCTTCACTGGTGAGATCCATTGGAGGCTGTAATCCCGTTCAACCCAGTTCCTCCCTCCACTTTCCATGCCAACCGCACAAAACGAAAGCAAGTACTGCGACGGTACTATGATGTGTATGGTCATCCAGCAAAGTACCGATCGACTAGAAATCGGTATTATTTTGAGCATCAAAAGTTGAAAGGGAGAATAAATGCATAACTGAGCAACTGGAAACGACTGCGGTCAACGAGCCTGTTCCATTTCACACATTCGCAACATTCCCTACATAAGCAAGAGATGGTAACTTAAAACCGTTGTCACAAGTGATAAAGGTGAAAGAAATGAGAGAAAATAAGCTGGCAGAAGAGAGATAAAGCTTTCTGTCGTATGTCCCTTACATACCTCAACTCTATGTTTTTCCAAGGAGCGTAGTGAAACATGTGATATTGCATAACTTTCCATACGCGCTATGCAGAACGCATTAGTCATACACTCATCATTCGAAAAAACGCTGCTACGCTTCTCAGTCAACATCCATCCGCTTTGCTCCTCCATTCCATGTCTCACTGTTTACTCGGCTATACAATGCCCAACATCATTAACACATTTTCTGTTCTCATTCAGCAATATCAATCTCAATGCAACTTACGAAATGAATGTTTTCCCTTAAAAGGTTGTTCGCGTCAAACTCCATATTACCCGCTGCGGGCATCCAATGAAAGCGATTTCTTGAACTTTTGCCGTCAATTACTGCTTGCAGTAGTCGTTTTTTACTCTTTAGCTCTCCAAGAAGGTTTGCGTACACAGCTTTGCATGACACAAGTTAACGACTGCATATTGCATGAATGGTAACTGCACTGTACGTTGCAAAACAGGTACAGGTGGAAGGTCGCACATTGTACACCTG
>JPKZ01000197.1:192191-213980 GCA_000803305.1 Toxocara canis | reverse complement strand
TAGTCGCCATCCATTACAATTTGTAAACAGCGCCGAATTTTAAAGATGTAAGAGTGAACTGCTCATGAGATGCAGAGAATATCTCTGTCCATTGAGGAGGCTTTCTAGATCGGATTGCAGCTCGCTGAGATAAACGTTGCGGCAAAATGCGTTTCGCATATTTTAACGTTTTATGCACATTCCGCGCTCACATTAATATATCAGTCATAAATAATTTCGCGAATGCTTCAGTTTTTTTCAGCGATTTACATTTTATCGGATATGAGGGTGTCGAGAGGATATGCAAGCATAGCACTTATAATTCGATGATGTTCGGCTAGAACGTTGAAGGGGAGGGGTGAGGGAGAGAGATCCGTATTAACTTGGAGCATAACGATGAGCAGCATTGCAGCTTTTTGTTCGCAAATTCTTTTAACGCCTTTGTTTTGATCGCCGATTACGAATGAGCTTGTATCGCTTGACTTGGCACATTCTTAATTTGATTTTGTTGTCTTAGCGAGAAGTCAAGAAACCGATACGCTTCAAAAGTATTTACAAATATGAATGTGCACCTTTTCAGGTTTCTATGCTTCGGCGAAAACTTCTAGAAATTAATTTTAAAGTAAGGAAACGTTTTAGAGTAAAATAGAGCATCACTCTTTCAAAACGTTCTTACGTAAATAAATGTAGCGATACGCTTCACTGATCAGATTCACTGATATGAACGCGACAACGAGGAATTTCTTGATTTATTGATTCATTGATTGGAATTATTGATTCATTGATTTATTCGAAATTGTCAATAGTTAACTGAATGTATCGAATGAAAGACTTAATTTTTTTTTCTTCTATGAGCAGCCGATCATCGTTGATCGTCTTTAAGTAAGATACGCTCTGATGATGCGTGCAACGGTATTGTACCTTAGAAAGGGACGTATTTTTTCGTAAAATTTCACGCACAGTTTAGCGAATGATAGCTGCGAATTGCGTTAACTGCGCATCGATAGACATCCAATAGAGTATATGTATGACATAGTCCTCTCTTGTTCCCTGCGCCTAGCGCTCCGCTTGCGATGTATGGCCTACCCTCGTAGTGATCGGCGAGAGCACGGACTTGAGCATGTGTCCCTCAGGCTAGAGCGTGTGACTCGAAGTGTTCGACATATGGGCTTGTTATGCTTTGCGCTGGTCATATGGAATGTTGAAAGAGACGAGGGGAAGATAGATTTTATTTTTTTGTGTTGAAAGAGGTGAGGGAAAGTACACTGTTGAGGGAAAATTCTGCAATACGCTGTTGCCTTTGAGTTGAATAGTGATGTGCTGTGATGTAAAGATGCATTGAGAATAATTGAAAGGAAAAGAGAACTTTACTTAAGAGAAAGATGCTTAATTAGATGATGTACATATCGTGAAATGAAATCTGCTCCGTATTATGGTTGTATCTCTTTGTATCTGATTGTACCTGATTATATCTCTCGTATCATCTATGTACTGTCGTAAAGGTAGTCCTAGCGTATCGACTAAATAAAAGATTCGATTCGAAAATAGATCTGATTTTATAAGGTTATAGGAAGTTCGGCCTCGAATAGGGTGTTTTGTGGGGCATCGCTTAATGGTGGGAGTCACATTCATGCGGGGTATAACGCTGTTTTCAACATATTAGAGTCTTATGAAGATTAGTTCAGTTTTTAATTTTTTCAAAATTTTCCTTTCAAGCTGCAAAGTTCAGTGTGAGGTATTTTGTATGCGATCAGTGAGCTGCTGTTGCGTGGTGCGCTTTGTCAATGTTTTCGTTGATTTGGCATCGTCGAATGCAGGAAAGATGGAACCCTGTTGCCGAACACAGATGTCTTCATGACATGTTGTACTTTCTTCATGATATTGTCTTTTTTTTGATTCCTCTTAGTGCAGCAGAGGTGCTGATATGACAAGCTGGATATGTTGCAGATCCGAAAATAGTGTGAAGCTTTGGAAAACCTAGTCATAGAAACCTGCCGAATGTGTCCACTCTGGCTTATAAAACGACCTGAGTTTCTTCAAACGGTGATTTGCACCGTGCTTCACCACCGCAGCCAATTAGAAAAAGCATCCGCGTTCGTTGTGGCTATATGCGTACATTGATGGGTGTTTTGATTGAACAGTTTATTGAATAGGTCGGAGACATTTCTGGTTTAAAAGAAATATTCAGGAACATTTTGAAAAGATTTGCCGAAGAAGCAAATTCCTTCANAAATCTCGGAATGAACCGCTCAAGTAAAGCAGTATTTTTTAAAGTTATAGAGGAAATTATAGACGTATGGCCTGGCTTGAACAAACAGCTATCAAATTGACCCGCTTTTTCAATAACGGTCTAGACGCTCAGGTATCATTCCACCTATGTGACCCGCTTTACGCATGCGTTCCATTCACTCCACTCTATACTTGGTGTATGCGTATTCATCATGAGTCATAATAATGCCCTTACGTAATTTACATATTGCATAGTATCTGTTTTCATTGAAATCTCTTTGCTTTTCACGATTTTATTGACTTTATTCAATGGGAGTTCTCGAAGAAAGGTTAGTTAACCACTGATCGAAGTAGTGAATTTTTAGGGACCAATCGGAGAGGATGAAGCTGAAAGTGCGTAAGTGCCCAACAGATGATCTCGCGGTCACCAACTGTGCAGTTGTTAATGCTAGCACGTTTAATGCATCGGGAACAAAGTAAGTTGCTATAGACGTACTTTTCAGTTTCAAATTCCATACGCCCAACAATATATTTCTTGCTTTCCATATCTTTCTCAACTCCATACGACATGCCCTGTATGCATTCTTGCAAGGAACTTGAACGCCGGGCAGTATATTCGTCGTTGCCAGTTATGCCGTGTACAGTTTGTTTCTGTTACCTATTTGTGCGAACAAATCACCGTCATCAACTCTGAAGCAAAATTAAAAATTCCTTCGTAGGGAAATCGAACGTTCAGTAAAATCTAAAATTTTGCTGACAAATTTCCTTTTTTTTTCTTATCAACACCATATTTTTAGCCAATAGATTTAGAGACGATGAGCGTGAGTATATGTTTAGGCATTTATTGGTGAAGACTGGCCCGGCCCACCAATTTATATTCTCCGTAAAGAATCATCCGTCAATGCGAGCAGATGAAATCGCATTTGCAATGCCACAGCGAAAATGGGCGACACTCTCGTTGGATCAGGAGGTCGATACACAACCGTTCACGTTCCAAAACAATGAATATATCGGTTCAATTACATTGAATGCCGACTTTCAGACCAAAAAGAGGTGAGCTTCATTTGATGTGTTGGGCTTGGCGAAAAAGCTAACTGGAAAGGGAGACGCACAAACAGAAATGTCTAAAGATTTCAACCAAACAATAACGTATCCGCGAAAGGATGATACATAATAGAGAAGTAAAATATGAATAGAGGAAATGAAAACAATTAGGAAAAGGGTCTCATCAAATATTGTTAATAACATTAGCGACAACATTATGCGCTCTGTATCCGCTGTTATTTTGCTCGGTATCTTGGCCACTATTTTGCTTGCATAATTTAGTAGGAGAGTTTCAGTCTCTTCTGTAGTACAATTCGAGTGGAGTTGTCGGAAGAATGTGTAGTCAGTGTGGTGGTCCTTTCTTTATTCAATATTTTGGGAAAGGCCAATTCTTTCGGTGGTCGCAGCATTTAATAGTTTTATCTGAATAAAATACTGTAGTCACTTACTGGTCTCATATTAAAACTTTTGCCATTTACAAGTGATTCCGCATAGAAGCAACACCGTTCTTACGCTAATGCCCCGTCTTTTGCAATTTTCCGAATGATAAAGGGGAACTTGAAGAAGGAAATTCAGTGAAATAGAAAGTTATAGAAGGAAATATTATGCGATAACTTTTGCGGCGAACGGTTGGCTGATGGTGAAAGAAAGATTTCTGTTTCTGAATTAAAGGATAATAGGGTTTTACAGGGAGGGGAGGAGGAAGAGAGGGAAGCGAAGGGAGTGAAAGGTCGGACAATTTTGACTAGCTTTATAATTCGTGGCGTAGCTCATACTTCCTGGTAATTATGTAACTTTCCATTCCTGTGTAGGTTAAAATTTCAAATTTTGCATTTGCAATGTGCATTGTGTGTGCGTCGTATCTGTGCGTACGATTGTTTTCGTCTATCGTGCCAACAATTAATTTCTGTTTGGGAACCACTGAAGCTGAAGTTGTGAAATTTGGTCCATATAATCTTTACATTGCGGCCATCCATATATCAAATTTTAAATATGATCACGAAAGGAGTTATGGGCACTTAAATGCGCTTAAAAATATTGCGTGTAGTTTGCAAGCAGTCGTTGATGGGAAAGCGAGTCTTTAAATGAATGATTTGTGCAAGCGATCGGATTTGCCCGAATACATTCGCATGTGAGGAGTTCATGAACTCAGTTCGTTTGATATATGAAGCGCCAAGATATGCATCGCGTCCACCCTGTTGCACATATTCGAACCTGTGTTAAACAGTATGGTTCAAGCTGTTGGTAGTAATATTTGCGTGAATTTGTTGTTATAGCCAATCGCCGGAGCCGTTGAATGCGGATATGATGGCGCGTGAATTTTCGATGCAGTTTAGCGGACAAGCGTTTACGAGGGGCGAGCTGCTGGTTTTTAAGTTCGAAGACGACAAAAATAAAATACACACCCTCGCGCTCACCGTCGCATCAATACAGGGTAAGCGGTCAATTTTTTTTTCACGGTGTTGTTGCAAATCCTTGGTCTTTGGCAAGTCCACTTTTATTTATTCCGTTTTTTTTTTCTTGAAGAATTCGAGTCTTGTGATAGCATGTTTGGTTGTAGTGTTTAACCGTAGGTGGGCTTAATGTTATGGTGCATCAAGCATTGATATTTTTCGCCGTGGCACTTAAAACGCTTTGTGAAGGTGACCGACCATAGGGTTTGAAGGGAGGTGGCGAAGAATAGGATCCGCAATAAAGCCTTCTTTCTTAACGGTAGTCTCCGTCCCATCTCTCCATCGCCTAACGAAGCGTCTGCTTGCTGTTCGGTTCGAAAAATGCTTATAGCAAATGAGGAGGGGCGTCTACCATGTTCAGTGGACCATGTTCGGTGATTGCGAGGTTACCCAGAAATAGCCTGTGGAGATGTAATCAACTGATCTAAATCATTCTCTACTTCTGCAGTAGCTGGCTTTCTCCCATTTCGTTATATGCGTTTCAAAAAAAGATTTGAGATACCGATGAAGTATTATTTTTTATATACAGTGTTCTGTCAATGCAACCGTCAACACTGAATATTTTTTCACACAGAGCGTTCAGCTAGTTATGCTTTCATTTCCAACTATCAAGCACAACTAAAGGCATTTGTTTGCTGTCGTTTGAGCCATCAAATTTGGTTCGTCTGTTCGCTCTACACTTGGAAAGTTCGTATTTTATCAACGTTGATTTCGTTCGAACACTTGAATCCTTAAAACTATTCCATCTCGTCTTCCACTTTTGTCACTATTAAAGGCTCGTTTTTTTTTTTTTCAACTACTTATATAGTTCAACGCGCTCGTGACATTTCTATATGTTTGTAGACAAAATTCAGTGCAGCATTTTTTCTACTGTGCTATAAGTATGCAGTGATTCATTGCAGTAGTGTTGAGAGCTTTGTTTTGAACTCAAGGGACGTCAGTGCTGTTTAAGGCATCGTGCACTTATCGTTGAAAATCTTTGAGCTCCAAACTCAGTGTAAAATGTAAGCTAAGCGTGTCTTTGCAAATTTGTGTTAGTAAGAACTACGAGTATGATTTGCCTAGTTTACATAGGCGCTGAATTCTCGGCCCTGTGCCACCGATATTTTGTTGAACGTCTCGATGTGTTTTCCAGCTTTTCTGCTATTGCGTAGTTTTCACATTATTGGACTTTTTTTTTTTTGAAATAGAGGTGGAGCAGTTCTGAATCTGATCATTGTCGCTGTATGTTCATTTTTTGAGCAGGTACTGTGACCTCGAATATTTTCTGCCGATAAGTAGAGAAAAGTTCCTCAAAAATGTGTAGGTGAAAATTGGTATCTGGTATGTATCTGGAAATTTTTATTTTGGAGTTCTTTTTCCATTATGGCAGCAGAAAGGCAAATGTGAGTTTATTTGTGGAAACTTTAATTCATTTTTTTTGTTTTCTGACTTAAGGCTATGCTCATGGGTTTAAGGTTAAAGCAGAGATTTGTTTCAGGCTTAGATCTGAATGTAGCCGCAAATCCGAGTGCCGCTAATCGTGCCAAGCCATTCGATGTAAGAACCTTAACCTTTTTTTGCGCTTCGATATTTCTTCTCTGAAACTCAAGATGAAATCATTTGCAGATATGGTTCTCCTCGCGCGTCTTTAAGTTCGGATAGTCAGTAAGAAAATTTATTTTCGCCACGCGATATTTCGCTAAATGAATACTGCCATGAGAAAATTTTTCTTCGTCGCTTCTTTTAATCATGCATGCGTGCATTTTTGGTGACCAGTTTTGTACAGTTTTGAAAATTGCTCGGACTTCCTTAATATTCAAAAATTAACGCTTGGCTATCTTTCATGACATGCTAGAGGAAACGAACAAAGGTAACGGAAACGACTTATCCGTTCTCCTTTGTTTTGTTTTTTTTTCAAGCGATTGCGATGCAGTCGCTGAAATGCGATGGAACGCAATGATCTCGTTGTGTATAATTTAGCCGAACGTTTCCAGATCAATGCGGGACAGCTGTTGCCGAACTCAGCGATTGTCTTTGATAAGGCGGAAGGTTCGATGCTGAATTTGGTTGGCAGGAGCAAAGGGTGTGCTGTTTGCATTATAATGTGATCATGTGTTGACTGACTCGAAAGAGTGACAATGTTTTGAAAGAGGTCGTAGTCGTTTAGTCTGTAAGAGGGGCCGTGAGAGAGGGTAATTCGCGGTAAGGTATAAAAGAATTTTAGAAGGTCGTAAGCTGGAGTATTTGAAGGCGAGTTTTCTGGAGTTTCTTACAATAAAGCTTTACTTGATTGTAGTATAGTTCGTCACGGTATTATGGAAAATGATGAAATTGTGCGTAGGAAATTGATGTAGTGCTAGGCAAATTCTTAGTCACATATGTAATTTTAACTATTAATTTTGGGCTGGTTTGTACTTCGTAAAATTTTTAAAGAGCCATAATGGCCTGCTTTTTTTGCCTTTCTGGGTCGTAACCACCCGTGTTGGCGTTTCGTATACCTTTTTTTCTCACCAGTAGAAATTATAATTCCAGTAAGTCAGCGTTTCGTTCGATAATCAATCCGGATTGGGACTTCCAGAAGATGGGCATTGGTGGTTTGGATAACGAATTCTCAGGAATATTCCGTCGAGCGTTCGCCTCACGTGTTTTCCCACCAGAGTTCATCGAGCAGCTCGGTTAGTTTTTAACCGATTTTTTTTCGTGTTTTTAAAGACATTTCAACGGCGCTTGGTACAAGATATCCTATATCGAAGAAAGGGACCAAGTAGGAGGAGGGGGCAGGGAGAGGATGGTACGGCATTTAGTTAAGATTAAGCATAAAAAATTGGTGTAGGTTCATCGACGTTAAAAAATATTCCTTCTCTGGTGTAAATAACTGATATGTAAATCTATCACATAAATGAAGTTCGAGAATGCACTCTTTGCACTGCATGTCGATACGAATGAAGCGCTGCTTAACGTAGAGGCGATTTGTGTGGAGGGCCGAAAAATGCAATGAGTTGCTTGCTTTGAGTGGGGTGTGGAGTAAGAGAGGGAGGGGGAGATTGAATGGGACGATCGTTTTTTATGCAGACAGTTGCTCGCCCCGAATCACTGTGACGGTTGTCGAAACGGTGCTAGGATGAGGGGCTTTGTTCGTTGTCTTTTTAAACTGATAAAGTGAGGAAAGGGGTCGGGATCTGAGATGAAGATGAAAGAGTGACAGAGATATGAAAAATCTGTATCTTGTCAATGTTTGCAACTGGAAGTTTGGAGAGCCAGTTGTGGTGATGTCATGTCTGCCAATGTGTGTATGCATGGGTGGGTGCTTTCAGCGCGCGCGAAGTACTTGACAGCTGCAATCGGCAAAGCGCTGTTTCGAATCGATTCGCTTACATAAAATTCCGAGTCATTCAAAAGTGCTAAGTATTTTATCTAAATAAGGGCATTTTGTAGTCGATTCGTTCACAGAGCGCACTAAAAAGCGCGATTTTAGATCTGTAGGGACAGTTTGCTTTGGTCGGACGTAATTTCGCTCTACAGGTGTTTTATTATTGGCAAATAAGGAATCAGTAAGAGTAATGAACAGATTTTCCAAAGCACCCATGCATCGTACTGTGCTAGCCTTTTACTGCGCGTTGCCATTCATTTACCCATGAATAGGTAGGTGTGTTCAATATGAACTTTTTGGGCGGTTTGAAGCTGATTTCTTGGCATGGATGAGCCTCGTTCCCAACCCTTTTTTTAATTTGGCTTTGGTCAAGCGTAGAGGCTACTATGGGAAGAAAGATAAATAATGCTTGATTCGAATTTCACATCGCATGTTTTCGCCACTTGCCAAAAATTGGTCTATCGCGTTCAGTTTAACAGATTTGTGACGGGGTTTACTGGCGTCAGTTTGTTAGCGTTTCGATCGCTTATCAATTCTCTTGTATCAAATCCCCGAACAGCAACGGCTTGCTTGTCTTCCGGTCGTAATGGTGCTGCTGTGTTTCGCTCAGAGAAAATGGCTAAATAAAAAACGGCTTCATGTTGAGTTATTACGCTGTAAGATTGACTTGCTGATCTTATTCACTAAGGTGTGCGAATTCAGCCATTCATTTCCATCCTCGTAAAAGATTGAGGAGTTGAAGAAGCGGTATGGATAACTCGTGCGAGAATGGTTTATATTAAATTCAGTTTTAGAAGGTAGTCGAGAGGTCATCAGAACTGTGTGCGTGGCGTTGCAGCTTGCAAACGATTAAATAAAATAAACCTTTCAAAATTGTTCGCTTCGTAATAAGTGAATAACATTATGCTAAGGTAGGTGCCAGATTCGAAGATGCTATAGCTTAAAGGTGCTGCAGTGATTTTCATTTAAAGAGCCGAAACATCGACAAATATAGCTCTTATATAATATGGTCTTACTTGGCACTTACAGCGCTCGTAGTGTTATCCTCTAATCATAAATTGAAACCGTCGATCTGAGCCTGAGACTTCAGTGCTTCTAGTTCCTATCTTTTGGTTGCAAGGGATTTATTCAAGTAGATTTCATAATGATGCGTGCTGCTTGACTGCGAAAGATGTGCCTAATACTTGTTAAATGGATGTATGTTTTACAGGGATGAAACACGTTCGCGGTATACTTTTGTATGGACCGCCAGGTACGGGCAAAACGTTGATGGCACGTCAAATTGGAAAGATGCTCAACGCGCGTGAACCAAAGATTGTCAACGGACCGCAGATTTTAGACAAGTTTGTCATCCGCAGTTTGCTCTCTTTTCTGTTTTTGATTCGATGAAAGCCTTTAAAAGTTACATCGCATATCGAAAATGTCGCTGCCGCTGCTTCCTGCAACTTCTTCTTCAATCTCCAAAGGGCTTCTGCCGTTTTTATACATAGAGATGCAATTTCTTTCGTACGTTTCGTCGGTATGCGACGAGTCTGTTCGTATTTGCAGATATGTGGGCGAGTCAGAATCGAATATAAGAAAGCTTTTTGCGGATGCAGAGGAGGAGTGGCGACGATGTGGTGCCAATTCCGGTCTGCATATTATTATCTTCGATGAGATCGACGCCATCTGCAAGCAGAGGGGCTCTGTGGTTAGTTGACAACGCTCTGCAACAACGTGTTGTACTCGGGCTGAATTTAGGTTGGGGGAGGGGTGGGGGAGGAGGGGATAGAGTTGGAGACTTTTTAGAACAGTGTCGTTGTTAGGCTATGATACATGCTTACTGTGCACACTGGCATTCCTCTCTCTCAACAATTCTTGCTGTAAATTCGTCAATCACTTGGTGTAAGCACTTAGGGCGGTGAGGGTGTATGCGTTGAAAAAAAGATTTATCGGACGCACCACGAGAAGATAAGTGCATAAGAGGACGTCTGCTTTCAATTTTCCAACATGCTAATTCATAACAAACTGCGTTAAATCGCACAAGCTTGCGCAGGTTACGTCTGGGATCAAGCTACAACTGAAGAAGGATCTCATTCCAGATCAATTCTAAGCGGTAGTGGAGAAGACCTGGAGCGTCAACGTCCGATCCCAACACTTTGGTTGGGCTGTTGCATTTTGTTCATCGTGGCGAATGTTCTTTGGGATTTTCACTGATCTCAATAATCAACTAGACCTTACTACACACAGTCCGAGACCTTACTTCATGCTTACTACATACAGTTGACGCGTATTCTATGTTTTAGCTACATTTATATCTCACTTGACGGCGATACCCGATAGGAACCGAACTTATACTGTCCAGACATTGTTTATTTGATTTTACACTCGATAAAACTGTTGCCGGTTTCAGGCAGGCTCATCGGCAGTCCACGATACTGTGGTAAATCAACTGTTGTCAAAGATGGACGGTGTAGAGCAACTGAACAACATTCTCGTCATCGGTATGACCAATAGAAGGGACATGATCGACGAGGCTTTGCTTCGGCCGGGTCGTATGGAGGTTCAGATGGAAATATCACTACCCGATGAGAACGGGCGTCTACAGATACTTAAGATCCATACCGCTCGCATGAGGTGAGCTCGTTCTACCGTAACATTTTGTATTCTTTTTGGTAAATATCACCGCTAACCAGGATCGTAGTTGTAAAATAGAGGCGTCGAGGACGAGAAAAAGATGAAAATGGTGAGAAATAATTTTCATTTATGATCAGGTGCGCGTATTTTCGCGGCGAGAAACCGTGTGAAATTTTAGTTGTTGGTAGCATCTAGTAAATTACAACTAAAACTAGCTCAGATAGAATTACTCCTAATTTTTCGAAAGGCGTCGATTTTTTCTCGCTTACTTCCATCTTCTCGCCTTCCGCTTTTCCCTTTGCACTTCTCCAACCGCTGTGGGCAATCCAAGCGAATACCTTGTACTCTTGACAGTTATAAGCATAAAGGTGAGAGGATGCGAGGATTTAGGCAAACTCTTTTCCTGGTGGTATTACTTCGAAATATTCGATCTTAGCTAGTTATTTAGGGAAATGATTTTGTTCCTTATAAGCATTCTTAATTGCAAATGTGAAGTTGTTAAGGGAGTACAATAAACTCGATCCGAATGTCGACCTCGTCGATCTGGCAAGGAGGACGAAAAATTTCTCGGGTGCTGAAATCGAAGGTCTGGTGAGGGCGGCTCAATCAAGTGCAATGAACCGCTTGGTCAAGGTAGCTTTTTAAAGGAAGCTGTGGCGCAAAACATCTTAGTCTTCTAAGCAGAAGTGAGGAAAGGCTTGCGCACATTTGTGCGTTATGATTCACAATTATATTTGTTACTGATATATCTGCCTGCATTTATGGTTATTTTTAAAGCATCATTTGGTATTCCCTCTTCCTTCCCCGTCCTCCCCCCCCCTCTTCCTTCCCTTTCCTCCCCGCTTCAACTCCTCCTCCACCAAAAAATTTTACGCCTAGAATGCGTTTGTGTGCTAAGAAGAGAGTTCTAGTTTATGTACAGAAAGTTCACATTTTCGAGATTCGCGAAATTTCTCAAATTTTCAAAAAAATAGTCGCCCATCTGTGTTTTAAGTTCAGAAAGTAGCGCGTGTTTTGCGATTAGATGGAAATATGGAAGGCTGTTTTATCATATGGATGAACTGTTTTATATTTAGAAGTTGAATATACTTTATAGCGGGACTTCTAGGATCGGTGAACTTCTTCATTATTCATTTGTCTGATTTTATGGATGCTTCTTCTTTGTGCCATCAGAAAACTGCTTAAATAAATGACACCTTTTGTTTCTAGGAATTGCAAACCGTTTAATTTAAACCTCGAGAGCTGTGGATTGCAACTCATTAAAAGAACTTAATTTTAAGGTGGGGAGGGGAAGAATGGTGCGAATATGTGTCTTCAATGAAGGCTGAAGTGAGTGAACTCATGGGAGGACCGAATTTTGAAAAATTTTATGTGAAGTGATGTGTCTCTATCGCGAATGAACCTGAGGCGAGCGGATGATTGCATTTTCTTATTCAGTCACCCGCTTAGGATGGCTGAATAAGAAAATTTATAAACATTTACACTGTGATGCGCATATTTAATATATAGGCTGGTGGCAAGGTGCAAGTGGATCCAGATGCGATTGAAAAGTTGATGGTAAACGTCGAAGATTTCAATTATGCGCTCGAAAACGATGTTAAAGCGGTGAGGCGTTTCGCTCATTCCAGTAATATCAACTTTTTAATTCAGCTTTTAATTAAGACTTATGAATGACTTACAGTGTTGTTAGTTTAGTAGGTGAGGTTGTTGCGTGTCACTTATATTCTTTAGAAATTAATGTAGCGAAATTTTTTAACCGACTTCGTTCGGTAATCTTTATGAATTCCAGTAGATATTGAGCAAACAGATCTTCGATATCTTTTCTGTTTATAATGAGTTAGAGACTAGTTTTCCAGAAGTAAGTCTGGATGTTTGGGTGTATAAGAAAGAATTGCGTGAAGCGTTTAAGTTGTGGCGTGACATTTTTGTTAATACTTGTGGTCTACAGGCATTTGGCCATTCGGATGAAGAGCTGGAGAAGTTTTTGGTTGGAGGATTCATAACATGGAGTTCACAAGTATCCCAAATTCTCGAACAAGGTGCACTGCACGTTAAACAGACCAAAAGTCCGGATACCAGAGGATTCGTCTCCGTCTTACTCGCAGGTGGGTGCTGCTATTTATCAGGTGTTTATTTTGTCATATTCAAGTAATTATTGACGAAATAGGGTACATATGCGGAATGTGGTTGAGAGTGCAAAGCCCTCGGTAAAACAGTTATGCATGTAGGGTTGCCCTTCAGTACAGAGACGGTGATGCGAGGGTGAACAGGGCTATGATAATGGATAAAAGCTCTGAATGATGGAATCACCGAACACTGCTGTTTGTGTGGGATGTTGTGCTGTCCCTCCAGTAACGCATCATTCTTTGCTACTGTTGGGCTTCAGCGTTTCAAATTGTGTTCTCTTCTCGATTTCAGAAGCGACAAGGAAAACGCGTGTGATAACACACTGCGTGAGCGCTGTGATGAGGAAAACGAAGGGCTGGTAGATATATGCTGCTAAGATTATTTCATGCTGCATTCAGAAACGTTTTATTAGCTATCAGGTCCCACTACGCTTGGACGTTAAACTTCGCTTTGTTCACGTTGCCCATCATATATCTGTAAAATTAGAGGAGTTAGATTTAAGGAGCACCAAATACGGGCAAATCGTGTCTGGCAGCAATGATAGCGAAGAATTCGGATTTCCCGTTTATGAAGGTGATTAGTGCGGATGATATGGTCGGGTATACAGAGACGGCCAAATGTATGGCTCTTCGTAAAATGTTCGATGATGCCTACAGATCTCCGCTGAGTGTGCTTATGGTTGACAACATTGAACGTCTTCTCGGTTCGTTGTTTCTCATGTGTGTTTTTGCTTATTTTCGATTGAAAGGTTGATGGGAGTCACTGTGATATTGGAAATGCCCTTTGAAGTCCTTGGAAGAGGACATGGAAGGGAGATGTTATGATTCAGTTCTTGAGCTGTATGTGCGTGCATGTGTTTTTTCGTTTATTTCACGCAAGTAAACGCATTTATTATTATTGTTATCTAACAGTAAATAGTAGTTTCAAAGAAGGCAATAAGCGGCGTATTTGAAGTGAATGGAGGATGCATTATTTCCGGAAATAATGACAGTAGTGTGGCCTTTCTTTTTGGTTATCTCCCACTGGCATCACTTCTGTAGAGAAGCTCAACGAGTATGTTAAAGTTATGATATCCTATGAAATCCTAAAATTTTGAGCCGTGGCCCACTTAATCACTTACTGCCTTCAACAGTTTATATAATATATCTGTCGTCGCCGATTAGAATTCGGGCTTCCTTTCTTTCTTTTGCTCACTCGCCCACTCAACTCCTTTCTTCAAGATAAAATGAGAGGCTGGACCAACATAGACAATATTTTTGCATCGTGGGCGAGAACTAAGGTCCTGCACTCTTATCCCCGCGTTTCCTTCATATCCTTCGCCATCGGGCTTTTTTTTTTTTACTGCTCTTCCTTCATTCCTCTCTTCTTCTATCCCTCCTTTAGACAAAAAATATGAATAGAAGAGGTGTCATTAACCCATACATAGGCAAGAGTTTTTGGTTGCATCTTTTTGCGTAAACAATCTGATGTTCGCCCCGGACATCCTACGGTTCTTCCAATTATAGCATACGAGTGCGCCGAATGCATATGGAAATTAAGCATTCATCTTTTGAGTCGTTCCATGTGATCAATTTGCAGCAGAGAATTTTTATTAATGATGTTGTTCATTGTTCGCTCGTTATTAATATAACAAATAAGTTTGTTAGTTGTATGCATTCTAACGAATTTGAGTATTTGTTAAAGCGATACGCAAAAGGGTTTTTCGATGCGACTATCGAATGTTCGTCAAAGTATCAAATTTGTCGTTTAGTTGAGTTTCGAGAGGGTGAAATGAATCTATATAATGCTCAAGAAAAATAGATTTATTGATAGATTTAATTGAGCCTTTTTGCAGACTTTTCTCCAATTGGACCGCGCTATTCGAATTCAGTGCTGCAGGCGCTCTTTGTTCTCGTTAAGAAGCAGCCTCCACCGGTGTGTTTAAAATCATTGATATTTGTTCATTACTTTTTTTGCTAACCGTTGAATATTTTTTTTGAAGTGACACTTAGCCATTCGCTATTGGGTTGTCCTGTCGGGTAACACTCATCCGATGTATGCATCGGTTTTGCGAGCTGCTATTTAGATAGTGTCGATCATGACGTAATTTAGAGTTTGCCGTTTTTTGTGCATTTCTCCATTGCTATGGGAGGAAGGAGGACTAACAGTGAGAATTGAGAACTTCGAGATTTTTGTTATTAACTTTTTCCGTCACTTTTTAAAGATATTTGATTCTTCTTTACACCCTGTTAACGTCCCTCTTCTTTCTTCGGACACCAGTCGACACCATTGAACCATGTTCGGAATTAATCGCAACTATACACTTATTAACATGTCGCTTCAGCTCTGTTACGTCAGCGCATTCAAAAACCACTTTCGCATACGATCAGTGTGTTAGGTGCGGGTTGGATACGATATGCATTCGCTAAAAGCTTACGTACTGCGGCTGATTTATGACGATGGATACGGATCCGTAATGGGGTTCGCTTGTACCGCAATGTACCAGCATGAAATGAATGTATATTTTCCAGAATCGTCGCCTATTGGTACTGGCAACGGCCAGCAATCGTTCGTTCTTACGCGAACTGGGTCTGTTATCGGCGTTCGGTACGGTAATCGATGTGCCCGCATTGTCCACCGTTGACCATATTATGGCAGTTATAGAGGATACTAACGCTCTGTCAGCGGAACATTGTGAGGAGATTCGCAGCGAGTTGTCCAGAAACCCCAAAGGGTTCGTTTGGCTTCTCGCTTATGATGAGACTAGAAGTAGGAGAGTTAAAATGGTTTCCTTATTGATGAGCGCCTCATGAGAAGAATGTCGTGATGTTGTTTATTCCTTCCCGTTCGTTAACGAAATCAGTAACTTTGAGGGAAATCAATGAGTTTTTGCGAAGAAATAATGCAGAGTTTGAAATCAAGACAAAGGAAACGGTTGAGAAGCAAATAAGAGTCGAAAAATCTGTTTGGCTTATTCGGATATTCAGATGTCCGCGGTTGTGTCGTTGTGTGCTATTGAATTCGCTTGTCGTATATTTGGAGCACTTCCTCATTTGTAATTTAGCTGTTATCAGCCCAAGAAATCTCCGCTCTCAGATTGCTCCATATATGCGCACCTGTTTGCGACGAAAAAGAAGTCGATGAAAAAACAGTGGTCGTTTTTTATAGCTTTTGTCGAAAGCGAGCACTTTCATGTTCATATGTTGTTATGAACACTTTCATGTTCATATGTTGTTCGCTGTAGTAATCAGATGGGCGCATTGCCTACGAGGTTAATTAACCGAATTTCATAAAGCAGATCTACCTTTTAAAACGATTTACTCTAATTGGTCTTGAAAGTCGGCGGTTATAATGCTAGTTGGTATGGTTTATCTAGCTTCCATCAGTGCTGGATTCTCATATGATGCTTTTCGCAGCCTCACAGATGTATGCAAATGCTGGAGAAGAATGGTCAAGGTGGTCAAGGACCTCGATTTGGGCAGTAAAATGGTTTTAGGCGGTGCCGTAAGTTGACGTTTTCTTCATCTAACTTCAAATGAAAAACGCGGGGTTTAAAAAAGTTCGCCACGATTTTTAGGAAAATTTTGTTTAATTGTAAGCGAGGGGGGAGGGGGAAGTTCATTTGAGACAGTATGAAAGACAGTCTATCACGTATTCATGGGTATAAAGCGAACATTTTCAGCTACATGATCGGTATAAAAAAGCTGTTGAACACGATCGATATGGTAAAGGAATGTGAGGAGGCAGATAAAGTGGACGTCGTTGTTCGCAGTCTGCAGGCGGAAGCGTTCGACGAATACTAGTCACCAATGTTCTCCAAGGATTATTTGCATTGTTGTCGGTACGTGGCCAAATGAGCTAATTTGTGACTTGGGAATTATACTTCTTATTTCTTTTTGTGGATATTTTGAAATGATTTTTTACAAAAATTTATTGTAGCATTCATGTATTCTTCAGTACGTTAGAATAAAACGTCTGGAAACGACACCGATCCGTTTTCCGCTAATTTTTTGCTTCTTTAGAGCTTTAAAGTCATATGCAATTTACTCTCCTTCTCTCTTTTGTCACAAGTTTTTGCATAATATATCATGTTTCCTTGACCATAGCCCTTCCCATCCTTAAAAAGGAGCCTTCTTCCGGGACACTGTCGAAATTCAATGTTTCCGGGCCAAAAGATAATTGTGCCAAGATCGCGAATAATAGGAGCACCATGTCATCCGCTTAAGCCTACATCCGTGCTCAGTGCAGTGCACGAATTTTCATTATCACGATCTCAGTAATTCCAGGGAGAGCAAAAGTAAACAGCCAACTGGAAAAAGAAAACAAACAAATCGTTAAACGCCAAGTGAATATTATTTAGAACAGCAGACATTTCAATAATTCCTTTAACCTAACTCCTCATCCTTATTACCAAGAAATAATCCACTTAGAGTAGACACCACTGTTTAAATCTGAGTAGGTCCGCTTAGCTAGCTATTTAATAGAGTTGCTAGTTAAGGCGAGCTTGGAGGTTATATTGGTCACATAAAAAGCTCTGAAGACCTCGTCAAGATGAGGTGGATAACGACGCTTGCACTTCTTAGTTGCAACATATGCAAAATAAGTAAAGCATAGGTAACTGGTAGTCGAGCGACTGTGAGCTTATAAGTTTATATGTTTCACGAAAGACGTTGTTGATGTTGTGCTAGCATTAGTGATGTGAAAAGTGATCGCAGCGCTGTTCCACAGTGGGCTCTCTTCATAAGCATTGCTCTAGTTACGTAACGCATGCATTGAATATGTCTTTGTTCTCACTCATTTAGATCATTAGATGTGAAAAATGATGTGGTCTTGCCAATTATTTTATGCAGTGAGTCGTTCTGTGTTTTGCACCGGTTTTGTTTGTCATTCGCAATTTTGAATTGTCACTTACGCCTTTTGCCAATTTGTTGTTTTCAGTCTATGAGAGTCGTCTTTGTGATTGTATTCATTCCTGATAATTAAGTATTTATTCATTTTTCATTATTTAATGACCTATTTAACAACATGTAAAGTGGAAGCAAAGGGGAAGGGAAGCTGAAATAATAAACGGCTGAGTGGTCGCTGTGATCGAATTTTGTGCGCGATGTATAAATTCGGTTCCATCCCACAAGGCTATGTAATATGTGTAAGTCGAATTCTGTCGCATATATAAGCTGATCTGAGGGCCATGCGAGATAGTATCCCTTCCACGTAAGCTTGAACTGTTGTAGGCTGTTCTTTTCGGGAAGTTTATACCTTGGTAGGCTGCATCCTGTTTTGTTCGTCCCGAACCGTCTGGGAGTGCACGAGTAAATCTGTGATAGGAGGTATTAACTGGAGCTGCGTTTTGAGTACTGTGATGAATGCCGCATCAAAATGAACGGCCTATGAAGTATGCTGGTCTCTTACTTCCCACCCCCCCCCCCCCCCCCCCCCCCCCCCCCCCCATTCGACGCACCTTCGCTTAGTTATGAGTGAACAAGAGTATCACTGAGCTGTCATTTCAGTAAGATTTCCGTAAACGTCCTTTGGTGAAATTCAGGTTTGATCTTCATTCGTAACAATTTGTTCGCCTGCCGAAGAGTTTTTCTTTTCGCCTGCAAATGAATAATTCGTTGCTCGCCTCCTTTTATGGCAGTTTTGCCCAGTTAATGCAACGTTTCGTTGACGTGTTCCCGTGTTTTTTTATTTCGCTATGCTAACTTACGTAATTTTTAATCTATCTCGCATTAAAATTTCTACACTATGCGATTGTGTTTTGTGATGTTATCATCTTCGCCGGAGAAAATCAGCAAGAAAAGCTCAGAGAAAATTTATTCAGAAATTATTTTGCTTATCGTTTTATCAGCACAGCAAAGAACTGAAAATGGTTAGGTGAAAATTGTGCACGGTATATTTCGTTGAAGTGTGTACATGAAAACTACATTGTACACAGTTTGTACAGGCGGATGCGTTCACGTTATACAACTAGTAACTTGTGGATGATGGAAAAAATATTGAGAGCTCATTTTAAAAAAAAAAAGAAAAAACAAAAAAAAACGGAGAGACGATTCGAAAGACTGGAAGAGGCAGAAAGGGTAGATAGGCGATTCAAAAGAGAGAAAGGGTTGAAAGGATAGACAGATGCGTTTGCTTTCTTGACAGTATATAATTCTTCTGGAAAGCTTGTCTATGAGCGTTGCTAGCGTTTTTTTGCTGCTCGAACGTCAGAAGAAAGTGAGTCATGCGACGGGTCTTTACCTTCTCATACTACCATGCAAAGGTGAGAGGTCATGAAACATTTTGAAGGAGGCAGACAATGTGGTCGTAGATGTTTGAAGGATGAATTTGATGTGCGGCGCTTAACTTATTTTGCAAATCGAGAGTAGTTTTCTAAATCAACTGGACTAGGATGTGAAACAATAATTGAAGGCCCCTTTTGACATTCCTGAGTCACTTCCCATCCGCCAATTTTTCGGAATGATAAAATTGCTGGGGAACCTCGACACTTATTCCTCGTATGCTTAAATTAAACCAAAGTACTTATTCGTCTAAGCAGATTGAATAATGATGAGAATATAAAAGTGGAATAATTAGGGTGAAATTTAACTAGGAAGGAAGCAATCACAGCCACTGAAAGCAGGTCAGAAATGAGCATAAGTCAACTATTGGACACAAGCTTAGTCTGTTTGCAGCTCATTTGCTTTATCTTTTCCACCTTTCCTATCATCATTGTTGACCTTTTTGCATGCAATCTGCTGTGATGTTCCATGAGCCGAAACATTTGTGCATGGAATTTGTTCTACAACGATCGCGATCTTCAGTGCATTTTATTGTTTTGTGACGCCAACGAAACATATATAATGACATTTTGCTGCGTGTATAGAACTTTTATTAGATATTCTTGACATTCGACGTTCCCTATGAGCAAGCATTGTTCGTCGGAGTGCACTCGTTCGGACGAAATAAACGTTTTCGTCCGCTCGATCGGCGGCGGCTCTCCTCGCTTCTCGTCGAGCATTTGCAGCCCTGGCCGTCTGCTCGATCCAGCGAGAAAAAAAGATGGCGCCGCCGCGCCATTGGCAACGAAGCAATACGGGGCGCGATGCGTTAGGCGCGCAAGAGGAAGGGGGCGCCGCGCTGGCGATGCGTCCGTTTCAGTCGCCAGTCGCCGTCAATATATTGCTGCTAGTCGACGGTCACCACTGCGCATCGGCCGTCACCAGCACATTGCGTTAAGTTGTGTGCGATTGTCGACATCGCTTCGACCACATATACATAAACGTTTCGGAGAGGGAGGGAGAGGGGGAGAAAGTCAAAAACTTGACCCGTTTTGCAGCTGTTTGACGGCGACGTGCCGTTGGTATTTGGTCAGAACGTTGGTTGGTGCAGTGCTAGAGCGGAGACAGTAGGCGGAATTTTTTTCGAGATGTACGATTTGCGACATATACTACTTGCTTCCCACGTTGTCTTTTTATTATATGAAGGTGCAGTGAAGTTTTAAGTACCGTTGCGGGGCTCTTAAAGCATAGGACGCTTTAATTTTGCTGGCTGCATTTAAGCAGAGAGTTAAACTGCTATTAGCAGAAGCTTTCTTATTATTTGGTGCAGATTTTTTTTTCAAAACATTGTCGTACTACTTGGCTCATTAAAATACTGTCGCGTTTTTGCTTCGTTACGTTTAGTTAAGCTTTTGTTGTCTCTTCGGGCAAAAAGTACTTCAAATCTTCTAAAGTATAGAAGACCCAAGGCTTACAGCGTTCGCGAACTTGATGAACGGCTTATCTGCGTTGTATTATAAAGCTCTTATGGTGTTTATCCGGAGGGACTTAGGTTATTTGGTAACTTTACCGGAAGAAAAAATTATCCGAAGCTGGCATTGCAAGATGGGTAGAAGTGTTGAAGGGACCTCCAGCATTCAACTAAATTGGTGCAGCGCTAAACGAAAATGTTTGTTTACAGAAACGGCTGCCGAGTATGGCACAATTTGTTTAGAGAAATTGACCCCCTAATTGGAAATTCGCTGCCATATGGTTGGATGAAGAAACGAACAGTTTCGAATTTTACTTTTTGCATTTCTTTGGGATACTAAAGAAAACATTCCTGAACAATTGGTATATGCGCTCTTTAGGTCACACATATTCGCAGCGATCACAACAAGTTGTTGTAACCAGTTCAATGGTTCTTCCTACTCCTTACGTTGCAGATGCTTGAATAAATTCACTCATCCACACAGAGTTCGTTGATACCGTTAACGATATCGTGTGACGACGAGTGGTAACTTTCCAGGAAGAATATATACACTGGCATTTTTTGTTGTGGATAAGAGATCTCTGTATTTTCGTAAGCATTATCTGTCCAGTCAATGCTTACGAAAATACAGCAACCAAAAGCTCATATTCCCCCGTGTTCTCATACGCTCTAGCAAATTTATAGTTCGAGGAGCTCATTATGTTTGCATATATATACGCATGCATGTGACTCTCTTTGAGGTACTTCCAGCTGGAAATCCACTGAATGTAGACTTACACAAAGAATTTCACATCTTCAGCTGACCTCTTGTAAGCGGTTCAGAACCAGCATATCGATATCAACTGAGGCTGTAGCCTTTTAAAGAGCGTTAGAAATTTTAATGCGTGTTTTTCCGCCAGTTGGACTATACACTTCATTAAATCGAACACAGAAAAGCACATCTTTAGCGGGAGATTCGTAAGAGAGGGTCGCTTGCACAAAATCACAATGTTCATCATTTACGAATATGTTGGCAAAGCGCGTATCGTGCCAGAGTCGTGGCGTGTATTCTCACTTGTTTATATAGAGTTATGCATGTTTTCTCGATGTTTAAAACTGTCACGAATATTACGGTTTTTGAAACGACGAAATCGGAATAACGTTGTTAACGTTGAAAGAGTTGCTGGTAATGTATGCAGAGATCAACTTGAAACTTTCGTAACGATTTCGATCATTTGAAGTTAGAGCATTCGTGCTTTTCTTATCTCATCTGCAATGTACAATTGATCAGGCAGTTAC
>JPKZ01000197.1:179651-191360 GCA_000803305.1 Toxocara canis | reverse complement strand
AATAAATAGGTCAAAGCAGGTTAAGAAATTTGTACGCCATTGGTTTGTCTTGGATCCTCATATCTTTTGTCTATGAATCTATGTCGTTTTCCAGCGATGTGATCTAAAATTACTTGAGGATGAGATGAGGGTGGGTGAGAGGGAGGGGGGTTGGGGTGAGAGAAACTTAAACTAGTTTGTTTGGAACACAAATATTGTTGTTCCGCGAGAGTTTGTCATTTTCGAGAACTAATAAAAGAGTAATATGGAAAGTAAAATAACAAGGTTTCAAAATAAATGAGTTTTTGCTGCCAATGCACAAATTAGTTGTTTTATCGGTTCACAGCCATACGTAAACATTCGTTGAGACTGCTCAAAGGATATTAAGAAACACGCCACCATAATTTTTAATAACTTTAGCGAGTAGTGAGTTAAGGTGATTTTATTTCAAATCGTTTAAGAGTTCACAGAAATTTTTACCCTCATGACTAATGCAGCGGTAAATTTCCAAGCTGATACGAGCGAAACTAACGGAAAGTTTTTTTTTGGTAAACGGATGGGATCATGCGGAACTGTCTTAATCCGTGATATTCGTTCTCTCATTGTCGTTCTTCGTTGTTTACACCATCATTTAATGAACGCATAAGGCTTTGTGCATATGTATCACGTTTGTCCATATGAAGGTAGCTGATTGTCACTTCAGGGATTTGCCAGATTACCTTAGATGAGGTAATTTACCCTCATCTGGGAACCACTATGCAATATAGCATGACCTAAATGTGGTAACTGGTAGCAGTGGTCGCAAGATCTCACAATTGCTTCGGGTAACCAGTGTCGTTCGATCGTCGGTCATTAGGGGTCAGCGGTTAAAGCAAGCATGGATGAGTTGGATGGAACAATAGAAGTTGCTGTCGATCCGTGTCTTTGGCAGTAGTAGTCAATTCTTTTGCAGTTTACTAATGGCTGCGATACTGCTATCGACGAATCGAGATCGTGTTAAGCTACAGGAGGGTGGCTATTTATATGTGTTTGACAAACTAAGCACCAATGGTGAAAAGAAATTCTGGCGTTGTGAGCGCAAGAGTGAATGCAACGCGCGTATCCACACCGATGCAATCACTAATGTGGTTAGCCATTTTCCCTCTAGCGTACCATAAATTTATGTAGTTCAAGATGAAACCCCTTTCCGGCATGGAACCAACCTCCCCCTGGTGGTACCTGGAAACTGTTCTTTTCAACTTGTGCACAGGCTAATCCTGGAAACAGGCTAATCGGTTCCATAGTGAGGGCGCACCTAACCTGATCCCAGGCACTCGTCTGTGGCGAGTTCGAGATGAGACCCATGCAGTTTCGTTTGCATAAATTTTAGCACGGCATTAAAATAAACGCTGTAGATTTCGGCGAACGTGAGCTCCTGTGAGCTGTTAAAATTCAACGTTGGGATTGAATATTTAAGGCATTTGAGAAGTAAGATTAAATAGAGCTTACTTATTAATTGGTTCATATGCGAGCGGCGATTTATATTAAGGCAGAGGATTTATCACTTCAGCGATTTATCAGATTACCTCAAACGAGATAATTTATCCTCATCTGGGAACCTTCATAGCAAAAGGAGGAAGGAATAGATCAAGAGATTTATATGACGCTTTAATTTAATGGAGTAAAAAGAGGACCTTCTCGGAGTAACAACGTAGCCTTCTCGGCGTTCAGCAAGAAGGTGTTATGTTTTATAAAAGTTCGGAAATTTAGGATGACAAAAGCAACTGCCTTCTTAATATGAAAAATGCTTGAAATGGGGAGCTGCAGGTGAAGCTCACGAGTGCGCTTTGAGTATCAAATTTTCACTTTAATGGTTGTTAAAGAGTACTTGTTGGGTGTTTTTTGCAGGTAGTGAAGCGTGCCTCAGAACATAACCATCCATCTCACCTCGAGGTAACTTCGTCGGGAGCAGTGCTAGTTGGTGCCAAAAGACGTGCGTATGAACCCATTGACGATGTCGCACGATTAGATAATTTGCATGTAAGTGCTTCAAGTACTGAGGAGAAAATCGTCTAGCACTTAAGCGTTCCAAAGTTCTGCTTATTTTCCAATAAACCTTCAAATAGTTTAAAGTACCCGCTTTCTCGTAGAGAGCATGTGGACAGTTGATGACGGATTTAAAGGATTCATTTGGCTTAGCTGTCTTTAATGATTCGAGGCTTTTTTTGAAGCTGTTTAACTCCAAAAAATGAGTCTATTTTGACGAAAACTCATCCGCCATTTCTCCGACAGAGTAGAAAAACGCGGAATTATTACTGTACACGTGTTTATCGAACGAGTTTAAAGACCATACTCAATTTTTAAGTATCTCTCAAGACCCCTCGGTCGTGCATACTTTTAGGTTTGTTTAGGTTAATCGTCATCAATATTTGACTTTAGAGAAGGTTTGCGATGTTAATTACGATCAGGATTTGGTATTGTGGCTTGACTATATTAACCTCACTCAGAATTTGGTTGAAGGCTTACCATGCTGATGGTGATAAGGATTGTCGTTTTCGCCTTAATCAGAATTTGCTTTCTGAGATTTAAGTGTTGTTCCTGTTTGAGATTTGGTTTTACAGTTTTTAATAAAGTTTAATGTTTGGTCACATCAAGAACGTAAAACTGTCAAATATGTTTGTACCTTGAGCATTTTGTCAATTTTTCACTATTACTTTTAGCATAGTGCTTATAATTAAATCATTTTGAAGCGTTTCCGTGTCACCACCATACATTCTTATATCGAAAAATGAATTATAATTTCCTAAAAGATTCTTTGCTACATAAGCACCGATCCCTATGATCGTCACATGTGTAGCTCGGCCTCGAAAGATGTTTTGCAAATGTCACTTAAAATACTGTAATTTTTAAGCGCGGTTGAACAAACGTAATCTTCCGACCCGTAGGCAGGTTCTTTTTTTTCTTTCTCGGGTTTAGTTAAACAGTGGCAGTTCGTGGCATTGCTACGGCTGCATTTAGCAGTTATAATTTTCAGTGTCGAGTGAGCAAAGAAATGCAATTACAGCAACAGTTGGGTCATTCAACGCCCAATGATGTGCTACAGAAAATGATGCAGAGGACAAAAACGAAGATGAGCAGAGTAGAGAACGAATCCAGCTCTCCCACTTCATCGGGCAACGGTTCGGTCAATTTCTTGCTCTTTTAAAATTATTTTCAAACGAGTTAGCTTTTGCTGGTACTACTTGTTGATAGTGCGCTAAGTTTTTCTCTTCCGATTTTGCTTTGGCCGCGGAAAAAAAGGACTGTTGAAATCGACTGGCGTTAAGTGGACCATTACTGGTAAAAACGAGCGATTGCTTTGCGCTTTGAAAATACTATTTCACTCACCTAAAGATTACTTTTCTTAGTCTTAGAGTATCTCATCTAAAGTCTAAACTTTACTTTCTAATGAATTGTATAGGTTGAATAGTAAAGTAAGTATTAGAATTGGAACTTTTCTCCCTTTCTTCCCCCTTTACACTCCCTCCTCCCCTCGCTTTATCCCCTCACTTGTCTTTTTAGGTGGGCGTACGATACGGAAGAGGGAATAAGTTATAATTGTGCGTAGATGGGCTACTTTTTGGGGTCACAAGCTGCGTTGTCGTATAGTGGCATCCTCGGGCTTGTAATATGTCTGAGGTGGATGTTCAGAGGCCAAAAACAAAACGTTTGATCGAATGCCGTTAATGCGGGAGAGGTTGTTCTCCTCCTCACCCCCTCCTCCTCGTATCGGCACTGCTCAAGAGGGTTTTCCTGAGCCACGTTTTTGGTCTCTGAGCACCCTCCTTGACAGTTTTTTCAGATGCAGGGATGGCAAGGGGAGAGAGAGGGGATAAGAAGCGTTAACCGTAATAAGTGATGCAGTGTTAGAGTATTTGTTAGTATCAGATGAGCTTGTCACCTCTCAGTTCTCCGAGTTGTTTACAAGTTCATAGTTCAACTGCTTCATTTTTCGAGGTGATTTCCTCTTTTTTTTCGCTGAATAAGTGATGTTTTTGAAGGGTGTCACATTGTTTGTTGTAGAAGAGTTGATGTACATATGATGGTGAATTAACGCTGCAAACGTAAAAAATCAAATTTTAAGCTGCATTATTTTGCTTGTTGTGTAATATTTCAATCTAAACTTGAGCATGTTTTCGCATCGGGACACAGAATTGCACTATTATATTTTAATTGTTTTATTGATTAGGTTGTGTGAACGAGAATATATCCGTGGGGGAAGTGTTTAATAAAGACGAGGATGGTCGATCGATGGCGACATCTGATCGAGCTCATACGTTCATGTCTGGAACGATGCCCGTTAAGGAAGAAGGTCTGAATCGATTGCCAGATGCATACTCACGAGAGGCATCAATTGCTGCCAGACAACAGACAGCCGATTTGAGATTCGAGAATGCCAGTACAATCGCGGACGCTTCAAATACTTCTGTTGTGAATGAAAAATATCCTGTTAGATTTTTTTTCCTTTGTGATAATATGAGTTCTATTTATTAAGTTGGATTGATTTATTATAATTAATCGTTTATTGAATACGTATTGATTCATTTTTTTATTGATTTTTTTCACTTATCACTACAGCTGTTAGGGGTGATCTTGTTATTGATCTCGCTATTGATCTGTTGATCTCGCTAAATACAACATTCGTGGTTTTGACATGTGGGTTTCGATCGATGCAAATTTTCGAAATCAAGCAAGGGTAGTGTTAATACGTTCCATCTCATGATGAGATAGATCGAATAGAGGCTAAAGGAGCCGATAAAGAGGTGTTTTTCGGTCGCGGGCTGCAACGGTAGCTTACTTGTCCATGCACTGACGGGCTCCTACCGGCTACTTCGGAGGTACGTTCGTAGGCCCCAAACGTACTCTTTGGCGATCCTCTGGCCCCGAGGATCTTCCCTGACTACTATTCGGCCTACGACTCAAAGAACCTGTTCCTCACTAAGCTGTTAAAGCCCACAATTCCCTGTCACACGGCTGCCAGACTATAAGAGATATATGTTTTAAACTTGCGTGAAACAGCTGAAGTAAAAATCCCTATTGACTTTTAATGATATCACCAAGTACTAGTTATTAATCACTAAATTCCGTATGCCAGTGTTCTTTACATTTAGAACTGGTTGCTGTACGTTGCGATGAGCTGTGGTGTTGCCTCGTCAAGCCTAGTAGCAAATTCTCCACGTAGCGACTGAAATGGTTTTATTAAAGTGTTGTCGATGTGCCACATCGGACTTTGAACCATGTTACAGATGTCATCGCCGACGGTACCGATGATCGCAGCTCTTAAACCAAAGAAAACAACACCGCAGGTCAATGTCATTCCTATCGGTGTGGATAAATATTTGACAGGTGGTTTCGTCTGTTGGAGTCAAAAAATAGCCGCGATTGTTGAGGAGAGTGAGCTGGTTGCGAAGATGGTCGCTCACTCACAACACAGATCGTTCGCGTCTATTCTGTTTTTGGGTATTGTTTCGTTTTCGCCTTTTAATTTGTCTTCGATAATTTCAACGTTTGAGAACTTTTGTTTAATTAGTATAGCAAACAGAGGCGGCAGTGGCTCAGTGGTAGGGCCCCCGCTTCGCATGCGGGCGGACTCGGGTTCGATTCCCGGCTGCTTCCCCCATACTACTAACAGCCCAGCTAACGGATGGTATTAACAACTAGCTACAATAGCCAAAGGGAAGGCTGTTGCTCGGCATGCGATTGCCTCAGTAACATTGAGACATCGCACTGAAAGCCCGAGCGATAAGGACAAGAACAAGAACAGGTATGGCAAACTCCATTGTGGTACAGAAATGAACGTAATCATAGCGCTGTCTTGAATTGCTCACAAAGATAGTGGACGTAATAAAAATGTTCTTGACACATTGGTCGCTGTTTATGCTTACGTAACTTCACATTGACTGTTTAACGGAGTTATTGCTACTATTGAGAGGTGTGTTTAATTTGCTGTATTGCAAGACAGATTCCATTAAGCTTCCACGGTTGGTGATTTCCTCCCATCATTTTGATTTCTCCATATATCCATGTAGTGTGCGTTTTCTTTCCACTTTTATTTTTTACTCATTAAAATATTTTTTTTAAAGTTTTGCTACCCATATATCTAAATTTTGCTAAGCTCTTTTCAGTCATAGGCAATCAAAATGCGCCAATTCCTTTCGGAGGGTTCTCGCATTGTATAACGAACAGTCGTGGAACACTTTTAAAGCACTTTGGAAGCGGTTTTAAGGAATGGCTTAAATAAACATCAACTGTTATTTATTGATTGATCGGGGTGCCCTTGTCTAGTTTCCTTATTGCGTCATATTGCTTTGGACGATATTCTATTATGAAGAAAAATGATGCTGAAGACCTGATTTACTACCGTAATCCATCAAAATCGAAATTCAGTTGCACTCTCCTCTACCGTCTCAGTATAATCTCCTGTCTATGTTCATTCCCTTTTGGATATCAGACTTTTCACTGATCCCTCCTTCGAAATTATTCACTCGTTTAGGCAAGTTTTTTTTTACGTATTTCTTTTTTACATATTTTTACATATACATTTACATATCCGGAATTATTCACCTACATGTACTCTTACTTCACATTTGAATATCGGACCATTTTACACACGAACTCTCCTTCTAGTTTAACTGTTCTCCCTGTCCTGTCGTTTCAAAATTCGGTTCTGAACAAATTCTTTCATTCTGACGAGTTCAAATGTCATAGTCTATAGGGTGTAGATGTGAAGTTTGCTGTGTTTAGTGAAAAAAATGATTTCTAGTGATCGACGAGTCTTTGTTGACGTTGAAGCGAGTTTTAGGTGCGGCGAACACAGGCAAGTCATGTCTTGCTGCAATCGCAACAAAGAGCATTGAAACTGCTATGGTGAGGTTATGTAGCGGTGATGACGTCATCGCCTTAACAGAGACGGCGAAGATAACTGCACTGAGGAAGGTTGTTGAGGACACGTACAGTACCACAGTGAACGTTGTAATGTTGGACAACATCGATCGGATCATTGGTAGATCGTTCGCATATTTTTGGCATCTTTTTTTCCATCACTGAGATTCTCAAAAGTAACTTGAGAGGATAACAAATAAATTTTTTAAAATCTACGGAGGCGTTATAAAAATTGAAAGTTTTAGAAAAGTTTCAGCAGGTTTAGCGTTGCGTTGTGTTAAGTTCTGCCATAGAGTTATCGTAACGCTGCAGTAAACGATGAGAGAACGTAATACCGTTGTCAAAAATGAGCATCAACTTGATCACTAAATTCTCCATTCGAACTAACAAAACTACTGGTTAAATAAACATTTTGATTTTCTAAGCGCTTTGGGAACACCATAATAAATATAACTAATTAAAAACGACGAGTATATCCTGTATGATATGCCATACTTATCGCGTTTCCTTTCTTCAGATTTGTACCTTCGGCGAAAATACACCTGTATAAGGCATCGTTGATAAATGTGCATAGAATGAAAAGCCCCACTACTTCCTCACTCAACAACCTGATTTATGCCCAGTGTTTTTTAATTAATAATTTGACTTACTTAATCGAGGCTTCCTTGTTAGCTACCAGCAAACGCTGAAGAAGTTAATTAATTGTGCAGGTTGAAAGGGCAATGATGAAGAACGAATATGGTTGTTAATGAATTAGTTCTTAGCGGAAATTCATTTGTGCTTCGTACTCGATATGGAAACTATCATCTTTCCTCTTTTCATAGCACGGATAATGCCTAACAGTTTTAGAGTGTTTCTTTTTAATTTCTTTTTTTAATTTCATTTTTTTCAAAATTCCTCTAAAAAGTCATTTTTGAAGTTCGATTTGAATATTTTAAGAAAAATTGAAAATTCATTTTCAAAGGAATTTTTATCGGATTCAATTGTTGACCCTCATTCATTTTCGTTTCGATAACCTCAGGGGAAGATTTCGCTTCATTTTCTTGTTTCAGACTATTGCGCGGTTGGGCCAAAATATTCGAATAGTGTATTGCAAGCACTTCTTATCCTTCTCAAGAAAACCCCGCCACCGGTTGGTGCCTTTTACTGCAATAATTTGTTGTCAGTTATATTTGGCCGACGAAACATGGGAGTTTGCAAAACGTGCAGAACCTAAAAAACGCTTTGACATTTGCCTATAACATTTTTTATGAGTGTCGCAGTGTTGTGATCGTAATTATTCGAGGGATTTAATCTTGCTTTAGAAATGAGCTTTATAGCAAGTTTTTTTCTGAAGGGGGGGGGGGGGTCTGTAAAGGTGGGAGACATTTCTGATTTGTTTTTTTTCTGGAGTGTCTATTTTTCTTTCTTTTCTTTTCAGTCTTCCCAGAAGCGTTGCTCACTGGAGTTATCCCATCTCAGGTCACAAAGGCATAGTTTGAATTTGGTTTTGGAGGAAACTTACATTCGAAAATTTTCATCCATCATATCGGCATTGGTTGTGCGCAGCAGAGATCGATTTTTTATTTCGACAAGGCGCGGCGCATGCTATGTGCTTTCCGAGTCGTATCTTCTGATGTGATACGTGATAATTTCTAGAATCATCGTTTGCTAATAGTGGCAACAGCAAGCGATCAGTGCACACGAGCGTTTGGGCTGCAAGATTTCTTTACGGCCGTGTTGGATGTACCGCCGCTGAGTACAGTCGATCATCTCATGACAGTTATTGAAGACAGTGATGTTTTTTCCTTAAGTGATTGTGCCAAACTTCGCACGCGCCTATCGGAACGAACGTGCAGGTATGTTCTTGTGCAGAGTATTCTTTACAACTTTTGTATACAAATCTCTCTACCGTTCGCCTCTACGCATCATGGATTCTCGGTACCTTTGTACAGTATCTCTCTCAGACCATATTCTTCTCCCCTCTCTTATTGCTTTGCGGAGACGAGAGACCTCACCTTCTCGTCTCCCTCCTTCCCCTCCCCCTTCTTTTTTCGGACTGACTCGGTCCTGCTCTTAAATTTACTCTTCCGCTCTAGGTACCGCCACTCTATACGGAATCTTATTTCGCGTTTTTCCCGAACCTCCCCCTCCCCCCCCGCACACCCTTCCTCTTCTGAAATCACTTCGCGCAGCTTCCCCTTCCTGACGTCAGATTCAATGTTCTCTTCAAATTAAGCTCCTCCCCCGCCCCCAATCCCACCCCCTCACATCGAGCTGGATTGTTGCAGTCACTGGATTTTGAATCCAAAGACTTACAATGCTCCTGATTTTATTAAAATTTTTACTTCCCTGGGTAAGCTTAATCATGTCAGAGCGTATTTAAAATGTTGCTCGAGCAGGACCTTTCTTAACTGAACACAGGTTTTGGGTGTCAAGTGTGAGGACGTCATCGGAAAGTTACACATCAAAGATGGTACAAATAGGACCGGGCTCAAACGATGGTAGGAGGTTCGTCGCATAAGCCTTCCTAAAGCATTCAGCTTGGTCCTTAAACTATATTGAAAGAGTGTGGAGGAAGGCGCATTAATTTCGGCCTCTCCATCACTCACTTCCTATCTTCGTTCCTATTGTAGTTCACCTGTTCCGTTCCCAAACCACTGCAATTTTTTTCAGTTATGCAATTGGCATAAAAAGGCTGTTAGATTTGCTGGAGCTTGCCAAACAGCGTGATCCACGCTTACGAATCGACTTTGTATGCGCACGACTCGAGAAAATGATCCCTCCGTGATTAATGAGAGTGAAGTATTACTTTGTCTGTACATTTTGCTGTATTACGATAAATGGTAATGCATGTGTCGTGTATATCTGTCTCACAACACACACATACACACATAACGGGATAGTTTTCATTAGGGAAATTTAAAGTTTAAATCATAATTAATGTCAATCCGTGAATGTTCGTATGAAGAATTGTGTTGTTTTCATTTCACGTTCCTTTACTGTTTCGCTGTGTTTGCTATTGACTTGCACATATATATGCTAGTAGGTAAGGGGATAAACTACTGATCTTAAGTAAAGCTATTGTTCGGACTACATCCTCAACAAAACTGGTCGGCAAATTTCGCATATATGAAATACCATTAAAAAAAGATGTATATAATACATATAAGAGGGGGCGGCCAACAACAAAAATAACTTAAAAGAAAAAAGGCGCTTGACTAAGTTGCTTTTGAGTATTTCTAGGAAAGGTTCGCCTTCATTCGAACTGCCACTGTTTTGCATGATGAAGCGGCGGTTGCTGTATGGCCTTTTAATGACACTTCGAGTGGCTGAAGTACTGCTAGATATTATGTCCGATCTCACGGTAAGCAACTTTAAATGAAGTTGGCCGACCCTTAGAAAGTGTCTAATGTTGCTTGGTTGTATGTGTATGACTTTTCGTGCAAAACTGGCTCACTTTATTGGAAGAATGCGCACTAGTTTACCCAACTCTCATAGTGCTTACGTAAAATGCGGTAGTGTGCAACATTTCGCTCGAAATTTGCAATAGCAATTGGCCTATTAAGGGTTCGTCTCGACTAATCGTTTAAAATTTTGCCGAAATTTGTGGCCGTTAAATGGACAATGTGAAAATTGTGATCATAACCTTAGTCTTTCGCATTCAGGCTATTTGATTGGGAGACATTTGTATTTTAGAACGTTTTATGTCAATCAGGCAACCAAATATTGGGAAGTTAGCCGGCTACCAGAATTTAGACTAGAAACATTTGTCCTATTTGTTTGTTCCACGACTTGTTGGTAGGGGACCGTTACGCTGACGATGGTAAATCGTCGATCTTTGCGCTGCACTACTTTTAACGTATAGTGTGAATTTTTGTGATTTTTTGCCGCTAGGTGGATCGATCCCTCGACGTTCGTATCCGATATTATCAAATGGCATACGATGGAGTTTAAAGCGCCTAAGCGCCGATGGAATTTACGGAACGCGATCTTACAGCGCAGAGTTTTAAACGGACAGCTTGTTGTTGTTCATTGTTTTGCGCTGGCTGAATGAATTATTTAAAGTGATCAATGAATGGAGTCGAACAGGCACGATAGATTAAACTTCCCAGCAAGTTACAATCCCATTTTGCGATCATTCTCGTCGGCTATGTAAGTAGTGCTGTGAGACTTGTCGCATTACTTCACCATCTTAATGCTTTCCTAATCAGTTTAAGCCCCTTGCGAAATTTTCACTGTGCTAGTATCTCTCTAAATATGCGTTGAAGTGAATAAAATCTTTTAAAAAAAGTTTGAGGGATTATTAAAAAGGTCTCGAAACGATAGATAAAACTCCTATTCATTCAAAATTTACCGAGTCAAACTTTTAGTTTTTCCTCGTGTTTCAAGCGTATTATGAGTCATGCATCTATTCAGGTGGTAAAGAAACGAAAGAAATGTCCTTGCTAGCGCAAACCTTTTAAAGGTAGTCATGCTCGCTAAGGCTATAACAACTGAACACCGATGACCCCATTTTTGCAACGCTATGCGTCATTTGAACGATGCGCACATTTTAGAATTCTTTCCTTCACCGACAGCTAAAATTTTGGGTGCGTTTTTACCATTGTTTGTTGGTGAAGTTTTATCGTTGTTGATAAAGTTTTACCGTTGTTGATAAAATTCGTAAGATGCTGCAAGTTGAACTTCTAATTTTATCACTCTTGACATTTACAGTTAATGTCGGTAGTGGACTTTATGATAACGGAGAATGTTAAAACAATATTTTGGATTTAATAGTAAAATAAGTGAACTGATGAAAGTTAACCTAGATTGCCAGATTGATAGGGAGTGGCAGAACAGGAGAGGGAG
>JPKZ01000197.1:0-38420 GCA_000803305.1 Toxocara canis | reverse complement strand
GGGGGGGGGGGGGAGGGAGGAGGATAATGGGATTGTCAGTTATCTAGACGTAACGCATTTCATTCATGTAACAGGTTTGCTTTTGTAGTCTCCATTCCAGGTTGTATAGGGTCTTATCGGAACGAGTTCAAAGTAATGTGGTGAACTACCAGGGGTGAGGGGGGGGGAGGTGAGGGAGAGAATGGGACGACATATGAAAAAGAGGTAGGAAGTGGCATTCGGAAAAACCGAGTCTGCAGCACACTAGAGTAAGGGAAGTTATGTTCTCAGAGTGAGGTTGATAAATTATTTTACAGTAAGGCAGCAGTCGAGCGCACCGCCACAAGCACAAATCGATGGCGTTACAAGGCAGATGATGCAGATAAGCACTTTCGAGAATCCAGTTTATAACAGTGCACCTCCACCAGCTGCCGATTACGCACCCAGGCGGCTGACTGTTGTATCGGTAGGTCGATTTGCTCGATTCATCGACTTAGACGTTTTAGTTGTCGAGGTCTAGGTGCTTGTTGGAGGAAAAGAGGGTTTGGCGTAAGACGTCCAAGGAAGGAACTGGAAAGGTGGACACATATGAAATTCTCAATGAAATCGCTGTGAGCAGCGAAAGTCGGATTTTTAAGAGGAGAGTCCGGGATTAGTGGGGAGCTTGAATGAACTCCTGTATTGAGAAATGGGGTTAATTGGAGAGATTGAGGCGGTTGTGATATGTGCCTGAAGTGTTTTTCATAGCTTATTAAATAGACCTCATATAAACGATGGATGAACTATGCTGGTTAGCATTGCTAATCTGGTTGCTGAATAGATTTCAGAAGACTGGTTAAAAACCTCCTTCGAAATGATTTCATGCCTCCGGTAGTCGTCCTGGGCCGTGATTTACTTTTGGCGAAGGAGGGCTAAAGGAAGGAAGCTGAAATCAGCAGACCGCTATTGCCCTTTTATGGCAAAGAACACCATCAAAACTGCTGTTGGTGTTATTGAGGAAAGTTTAAACAAGGGGGTTCCGTGATTTTCTCAACCTTGAGCGTGAACTATGTCGTCATCAACTTAGAAAAGTGAAAACCTTAAGGAGATTAGCGTCTTCAGTTACCATTCTCGTAGACCAAACTGGTTCTATAACTGAGGATTTACTGAATAATATGACCCTATAATCAAGCTGGTTCATAACTGAGGATTTACTGAATAATATGACTTTAAATATCTTATTTACAGCAACAGCAACAACAACAGCAGCAGCAGCAGAATGCCGTATCTGTGACCGCATCGCCGTCCCATTCTCGCCAGGTTTCTCGAGAGGATGACGCAACAATGGCGCGTAGCGGCAGCTCGATAGGCTCATCGGGCCTTCCTTCAGTGCCCTCCATTCCTCAAGTTCCATCATCAACCAGCGGGATGAGCGTTCAGTTTGTTCCCGTTTGTCGGTGAGTGCCCTGTTACACTGCCTTGAAATGTAGAAATATTAGTTCGAGTGATATGTTCATTTGTAAAAGATAAAAGCGCATCGCAAGAAAATCGGTATCCAATAGACAAGCAGGCGCACTTGCATATTGCTCTGCGCGATTCAGTGCGTGTATTTTGATTTTTTAAGTTGAAATGTCCTCGTCGGATAGCCGAACTTCACATATCCATCTGCTTATCAGCATAAGGCTAGCTTTCGTCTGAGGCGCCTCATATAAGGAGATTTAAGATGAACAGGAACTCGTGTTGATAGCATGAATGAGGACATGTGTTGAACAACGGTAGCCATGTGCGGATAGATGAAAATAGGACTGAGGTGGGAGGAGAGGAGGGAGGGGCAATCCGCGAATGAGCTTTTATTTCGTCGTTTCGAACATTATCGGACTCTTTTCTTATAATGATAAATGTACAACGCTAGTTACTGGTATCAGGCACTTTGCTACCTGACTCGGTACTCAAAGTAAGGCAAATCAAAATTCCCACAGCCATGATAACATTCAGCAAGTAATGTATACAATTTATTCATGTAGATCTCGAATTGTCTGAAGTAGCTGAAGGGCATTGCTGAGTGGAAGACAGCTATTTGGTTTCAGAAAGCTTCAAAAATGTTCATTCAAAAAATCGCCACCGTTGTCGATGAATCAATTTGAAACTGAAGGTGATGAGCCTATTAAATTTCTTGTCTCCATCTTTAGTGGCTTTCCATCTGAAGCGGAGGACGTCGAAACAGGGGAAAGGAGAGGATGGAGCACTGCTTTGAAACAGCAAATGAAGTAGGTTAGGCGCATCTATTGCATGATATATGCAAATGTACTCATCCTCCTTTCTTCCGACTCCTTCTGCTCGTTCGTCAAATTCATCGACGGCAGTGTTTGAAACAACCGCGTAGACGGACCTACAGACAGACATGTAGACACAGATGCCATACAGAACGATGCGGTTGGAAATTTGTTGAAGCGCGTCGAAAATCTTTTGTAGGGACTTATATGGCCGATCGGAACAGTTAAAAATACCGGTCAGAAAACCATGGAACTTGTTGACCTATCAAGGTCAGATCATATCAGCCCCTTTCCGTTCATCCGTGCATGCTAACTAACTGTAAAGCTGTGTCATACCAGACAACGTCATTTCACCCAGCATTATTCTTCAGCTGCTTCAGACCGTCTGCAAATGATGTTTAAAATATACAAAATGCCTCCTTGCTACCTCATACAGTACTGAAAATGAGGCTTACGGCAATTTCCACGGCTGATGTAAAATTCGACAACTGTAATGAAGCGGACCCAAGAAATCGGCCTCGTATATTTAAGCCTTTTACTGATGTTAAAAATAGTGCAGCGGTCTTGGAAACAACGAAATGACAGCTCACTCGTAGCACAGTGGCACCAGGCGGTTGTGCCCCTCATTCCCTCCACCTCCCTCCGTCACCCTCCCTTCCAATCCCATTATCACATTCGAAGGCGCCACATATCTTCGGCCGATTGACTTGCAAGCATGTAGCAGAACGAGTTTGTTATGGATTTGCACAGCTGGCCGGTTGGGCGGGAATTTAAACATTGTTTGACACTATTCTTTATTTACAGGTAGTGCGTGAAACTTGTTAATGTGATAAGTAGGATTTTCCCAGCTCATATTCCGGCACACTTTAGCGCTTATTTTGCCGCCAGCCAGTTGCTACATATGTACTCTTTTTTTTTCAGCTAGAGTCGATAAATTGTTTTGAAATTGAATATAGGTAGGTTTTCGTCTAGGCGTAGATTGTACTCGCCAAATTTGTTAAATCTAGATGCAGTGGTTCCCAAGTGTAGTGCAGAAACATTAAATGCGCACAAAGACTCTGTCGTTATAATGAGCTTTGTTTATATCTTTTTTTTCCTTTATAAAGCTTAATCAAAGCTTTTTTTCGAAAGAATGACTCTTATTTAATTCGAACTTCACAGCGTTTTTCAAACGAAAGCGCACTGCCCGTGTTCCTTTTCGCTGCTGTCTAGTTTACTTTAGTGTACTTGTTTCTTGTTTAGTATACTTGTTTCGTCTTGGTTACCTAATTTTGCGGTTCAAATTTGCCGCCAGTGTTAAAATCAGATTAAGTTTACGGGGGCTTGTAAAATCGGGTCAAATATCCAGCTCAGAAATCAGCAACGTTAAATTGGGAGAATTGTGGAACATTCTAAAGCGATTTGTTCTATTTGCAGCTATGAGGATGCGCAAGCAATTCGAGCTGTTGCTTTTCACCCAAGTGGTCGCTACTTTGCCTTAGGAACTAACTCTAAGCAAATGCTCGTATGCAAATATCCAGATATACGTCGTTTCAGGTCCGTATCTTTTGTTATTTGTTATGTGATCCTGTGCTGTCGCGATTGTGCTTGCTATGTGAGAGCCGCATTGTCGAATATTTGACATGACCGAGATGAAAGCGATGACTTACTTTGAGGGCCGCAAATTCGTTGCTCATGTCGGATGTTTGACAGCGGTTTTGGCGGCAATAAATTCAGTGATATTGCTTACGTAATCCAGTGAATTGGTGGCAGTAGTTTTTGTGGCTAAAGCCTTTAGTATTACACGAAAGAACGTTAACAACTCAATCGAAATAAAATGCATATTGGGATCGCCCTCATCGTTCACCCCTGCCGCTGTTGCTGCCCTTCCGTCCGCCTCCCCCCTCCCCACTGCTTTCTCCCACATAGTTTCGCTTCCGTACAGCAGTCTGAGACATTGTTCTATGCGGGACCGATTTTCGGCTGCCATGAACCGTCTTACATAATTATGTGGATGATGGGGGACCCCGACAGAATAGTGGGTGAACGAGTAATGGGGAATCTCGTCGGGGGCGTTTTGTGAGGAGAGGGACTCCTACCAGAACATCGAGGGACGAGTAGCCGGAAGGAAAACTCCGTTGGGGAACGTCTAGCGGCGAGAGGGATTGCCCAGAAAGATGCAAATAGTCAGAGCATCGGCTAAAAAAAGAGAAGTGGTTTATGGAGCCCAGAGGCTGAGGGGGTGGATTGCTGTTTGTCGCCGTCTACGTAGAACTATTCTTTAGGAAACACCATTTTGTTGACTTGCTTTAGATGTTCCCTTTCCCTCATACTTGTTTTTTAAACAATTTTCTTTGGCGAGTAGGTGCGATAACCCTTCCTTTCCCAAAATCCGAGCATTTTTTGCAATGTTTTTATCTCGGGAGGTAACAGTTACCTGAACTCCCCCTCCCCTACCTCTCCAACCACCTCTGTGCACCATCATCTATTTGCCAACCTAACTGTCCCCAGTCACTTCCTTGTACCCAGCGCCACTTGCTTCTCTGAACTTTCACATTTTCTTACCCTTGAACATTCACCCTTGAGTCATATGCAGCGCTTTGCGCAATGCATCAGCAAAATATCAGCGTTTTTAGAAGAGATCCCGGTCGCCTGCTGCTTGCCATAATTAGAGGAGAGGGAGAGGGGAGTAAGTGAATAAGGTGGAGTGAATTGTTACCTATGCATACAATGAAGGCGTTTTGTGGGATGAATAGTGGTGCTCTTCGAAATGCCTGAGTTTAGGCTCGAGTCAAATGCGCGTGGTGTGGACGTAATTTTGTCTAGGCCGAAACAGCACCGCGGGAGCGTGTATTGTCTTGGTTTCAATCCGACCGGAGAACTACTGGCCACCGGATCAAACGATAAATCCCTTCGGCTTATGGCCTTCAACACCGAACTTTGTAAAATAGGTGCGTCTATTTTTAAAAACCGACGTTCTATTTCGGATCTTCGGCCGCGAAAATTATGCTGTCTATAGACCCCGGGATTGCGTTTTGAGGTTTCGCGATAGAATTTGAAAATTCTTACTTTCTTTTCCCGATTACGACACTCTTAAGAAAACGTGCTCTTGACATAAAGTGGAATAAAAATAACCGAATGCACTCTTCCCAGTTTAGGTTTAAGTCAGGATTGTAGTAACGTTACTGTCCATTTTTCTTCCTTTTTCCCATTGGTGTTTCTGACGTCTGCCCAAAATCTGGTTGCGGCTTACGACTGTAACTGAGGATTGCTAGGGAGAGTGGGCTCCTCTATGATTTAAATCGCACGAAGTTTGATACTGTAGAGAATGCAGGCACGCAACGACGTTTTTTAGGTGCCGAAATGGAGTTAAATGTGCACGACGGCACGGTAAGGGATATCATTTTTATGGAGGATTCGGTCAACCGAAGTACCGTACTCGTGTCGGGAGGGGCTGGTAACTGCAGAATCCATTTGACAGATTGCTCCAACGGACACACGTTTGCCTCATATCAGGGCCACACGGGTGCGTATATTGCCAAATTTCTTTGGTAAATTGTTATATCGCTTTACGTGATACGTTTGGCTCACTCTGTAGTATGGTATTTACTTGTGCATCTTACAGGAAGTCGTATAGAACGTCGATGTGTAATTAGATGTCGAGAATTGTACAGAGTGACCTGTCGGAAACGAGGATGTTTCTCGCACGTTGCTGTGTGCCGTGAATTATATTGAGATCAACATGCACTTCCAGCCGTGAAAACTTCTATCAGAAGCATTGAAGAGAGCCTTATCTTATTGAACTACACCGAGAATTGGTTAATAGCTAGGTAGGTGCCTTATCGGGCTGAATAGCTAGGTAGGTGCCCTGTCCGGCTGAATAGCTAGGCAGGTGCCTTATCAGGCTGAATGGCTAGGTAGGTGCCCTATCAAGCTGAATAGCTAGGTAGGTGTCCTATCAGGCTGAATAGCCAGGTAGGTGTCCTGTTAGCTGTTCGTTTCTTTTATCAGATTCTAAACAACACTTGTGATTTGGCCTAGATTTTATGTCGTGGTGGGAATGAGGATAGGCGAGCAAGAAGGGATGTGTGACAAACTGATCAGCTTTTGTATGATGTTGGAGAGTTCATTTTCAGCGCCTATTCTTGGCCTTTACACATGGGGCAGTGGTTCATTCGTGAGTTGTTCTCAAGACAAGACAGTGCGCTTCTGGGACTTGCGCTCGCCACAGGCAATCAACGTCGTTACAGCCAACAACAAGACTGCCAGTAAGCTGAATGTTCTGCCGTTGGTCTATCCATTCAGCAGCTCTGCATAATCACATCGTTGGCTTTCCCGTCCACCAAGGAGGGAGGGGGAAGGAGCTCGATGTGGTCCCATAAAAGCTAGTTCTGACGTCGCTATGACAGTTTCAGTGGCCTTCCAGCAAAATGAATTTCTATACGAACGGCTCATTTGCTTTTGCTGTCTAGGGGCTGCATTCTTGTGTGTGCTAAAAATACGAACACAGTTAGCCAATGATGTCTGTTTCATGAATGGTTCGAAATTTTTTTCAAAATATGGTTGCTCTGTAACTGATTTATGAAGAGATAAGGATTTATCTCCTTGCCATTATCATGTCTCGTGCAGTTCGCTCGTTTATTGCCGCTGCAGATATCCGAATGACTATAAAAAGTTACGCTCAAAAGTGTATGCATTTACAATGCTAGGTGCACGTATGACGTGGAAGGATTTTGTGGCGCGTTGCTGTTGAATATCAGTTCATACAGGTCCTGTGCGCAGGTTTGTGTATTATCGGAAATGCGGCGATGAAAAGGAAAGGAGGGATTGTTTCCTTAATATGTTATTTTAATATGAAGCCCCATCTTGCTGCATCTAAATTCCCTCTTCGTCGACCATAAAAATATCAGGTGTGCAAATGTTGGTTTGTAGCCTTAATATTGTGCTATAGTGTTTAAAAGCGTATCCAGATGAGCAGAGTTGGAGAAAATGGAGTAGTTCCAGCACGGCCGGAACCGAATTTGACTCGCTGTATCTGTGTCTAAAAATTTCTGTGGTTCGGATTCCTTGAAAACCAGAATTCCAGAAATGAGCTCGGAAATAGCAGTAGATTCTTTAAAATGATTCCTACTAAAAAGAAGGCTTGAGTGGTTATCATTTCTTAAACTCTCATGCATACGCATTTTCGTTACATGAGAAAAATGGGGAAGCATGCCCACGTTAGTGAGCATAATAGTTAGGCTAGCTTATTGTTCCTTATTTTGGAAAGCCACCGCTTCAGTGCTGGAGAGCACCTCAGTGGAGTTGTCGATTGTAGTGGTTAAACTAGCTGATTAAACCTCAAATGTGACTTGGTTGTAGGAAAGCTCACCTTTGGGAGCCTCAGGTTGCACGTCTTTGAAAAATATATTCTAGATATCTGAAGTGATCAGGATATCGAATAGAGGAAGTCATGTTCTCACCTCTGTCCTCTGTCACCTCCTTTGCACATCCCTACGACCGAGTTACCCCATAGCTTAAAGTTCAGATATGAGAGCGAGATGGTGCTAGAAGGAGTGCCGGTCGTGGGAGTGTATTCATCAAGTGACTTAAGCTAAGGAACCGCGGAAGCAAGGGTTACGAAATGTTTCGAATGTAGTGCTCATGCATTTAGACGGACTCTTAAGAAGTGTCATGCGGTCATTTATTTTGCTGAGATATGTTAGAAGCAAACGAATGTGACTGGGTGCGCGCGTGTGTGCCTATTCAAAATCTGACGTTGGTCTGGTCGGCGGTCGAACGCGAAAGCCGTCATGCGAACGTTATGCGTTCATTTGATGTAATGCTAATCTGCAAAAATAATTGGTGTCTGTTTTTTTGGCGCGTTGCTGCACTTGTAATGTTTTCTACAGGCGCACCGGTGACATCCGTTTGTGTGGATCCAGGAGGAAAGTTGCTCGTATCGGGTCATGAGGATGCTTCAGTGATGTTGTACGATATCGCTGGTGCTCGCGTAGTTCAGATATTCAGACCACACGGCGATGAAGTGCGGACCGTGCGATTCAGCAACGCTGCCTATTATCTGCTTAGTGGATCATATGATAAGAGGTAACCAATCAGTTGTTTTCACATTCGTTGCTGCTTTGCACTTTGATTCTAAGGCGTGCCCCCCGACCGGCATCTGATTGATTTTTGCGCTGGTGAAGTATAAAAGTGATTAATTCATATACCATGTTATCTGGAACAAGATTTGTCCCATATCAGTCTCCTTCCCCCCCCCCCCCCCCCCCCAATAAAAAAAAAACGACTAAGTTGTGCGAGCGAAATGCGAAGTAACATGTAAGTGCACAGCTGCGCGCATCTCGCATAGACAGAACCTTATCGAAAAAGCACAAGCACGTAGAATATACCTTTCGCCTTCGCAAACAATCAATAATGCTACATTCGACGTTTCCCTTTCCCCTCTCTTCTCCCTCCCCCCCCCCCCCCCCTCAAATAGTCACTCCTAAAATAGCGTCTGTCTCGGCATTATGCTGTTCTCAATAGCGATACTGAGAAATGCTAATTAATAAATTTCTGAAGTGTGATTTCTCCATAAAATGACATTATTTCACCAAGAAATTTCAATGTAAACGCCTTAGAAGTTTATTTATTGAATCCTTTACGTCTTTGTAATGAGGAGATCACTATATTTCCTTGAATTAAAAGTCATGGGCGTTTATTTCTAACTTTGCTCGACGTTGGGTTTCTTTTTTCCCTCTTTTGCGAAGAAAAAAAAAGATTCTAAGTTTTGTCAAGAGGAGAAAATTCCACATACGAACCATTCGTTTTGACATACACACGCACATAGTCAAGAGCTTATGTGTTATAAGCATGATAGTATTGATAAGATTAATTTTGGCAGCACCGTTTCGCAGTTTATGCGTGGGTGAAGCTTTGTGCCGAAGGGAAATTCTCTGTTGAAGAAGGCTTCAATTTCTCTTGATATCTTAGTGTGGGTTCTGTTCAATGAAGGAGGAGGTCTGTATTCAAGGGTAGATAATGTATTGAGTGTTAGAATGATGCATATAGAGGTGATAGAAATTTCTTGAATTCTAATGAGGGGTGCGTAAAACAGCTTTTGCAGGGTCGTTATAACGGATATGCGCGGTGATCTGATGGCTCCGCTAATGTATCTTCCTGTGGCCGAGCACAATGACAAAGTTATTCAATGCAGGTGCATTTCTAGTAGCATTCCAAATTGATTTTGGCATCTATCTCATTTTTAGAGTTCTTAAAGTTTGCCATCTCCATATGCGGAGTTACAATTTGAAGATAACGTTCGATCGAGGCGTATGTGTTAATATTAAAATATGTCTAAGTTTGTAAAAATACGGTTGCTATGTTACGTTTTTGCGTTACTGGTTATGCAAATTGTATAGTAATTCGCAGAGACATGTAAAATTAACAAACTGTGTTGTATTTTACAAAGTTGTCAACTCTCCGTGGTATTTAGAGCGGTTATATTTTGCGAATGCGGTATAGTGACGTTTAGGTGATTAGATTTACTAGCAGTCTAAGGTTCGGGATAAACGGTGCAGTCTGGGTTTGGAAATGCTACACAGTATCGTCTTATGCTCGAGGAAAGAATCAGAGTTGATATTCGTTCATATTCGTTTCAGTAATAAACATCATTTTGACGTTGTATAGTAAATGTGAGCCGATAGAGAATAATTCAAAAATTATGTTATTGTGGCGAATTTCCTTTTTTTTATCAGCCACAAGATGTGTACACCCAACGAAATCATTTCCTAAAATTGTTATTGATGTTGATTAGTGTCTCTGCCATTAGCTGTTGATTAGTGTCTTTGATAGCAAAAGGAGAAAGTGATAGTTTACAGGTGGCATCCACACGATTTCTCATTTTTGAGCACGAGTGCAGATCGAACAGCCGTTTTATGGTCTCTACCACCTCCACCAATCTATCAATGAGCGACGGATCCGCAACGCACGCGTTCCGTGGACCATCTATGAGCGAGTTGACCGAATGCGTTTCTTTATTAAGGAGGACGACAGCCCATGAACACAACTAAACTGTTGGATATTCGTTCCGAAATGGGAAGAAGGCGAATATTATTGATCATGTTCACTCGGCTAGTGAAGTGTAAGCTACGAGTGCGAATCCCATCAACGGCGGAAGTTTTTTTTTATCGACGCTGACTGGACGATATTTCAGATCTGTACGTGTTTTGTTGCAAAGGCAAGACGTACAAATGGTACTTGAACAGAACAAAGCAAAGTGTTTATCTAAGCAGAATAAAGTTCACATGAGAATGTTACGTAACGATTTCTATTGATCGAATTGCCTCCTCGGTGAGCAGATGTGCGATATCGATATTTGTCTGTGCACACTATAATGATCTACTCTTTTCGATTTTTTGATCGCTATCGTTGGCGATCGGTTGGTTCTTGCGGATTGAAGCGCAGTTGTTAGGACGTACATATGGCGGAGGTGGTGTCCACTGAAAACGTGACGATCATCTTCATGTTTCGTATGGTCGATGTTGTGCTTCGAATACTTTCGTATATCGTACGTGTAGTAAGTCGAAAAAGTACGCTGTATTTTCGTTTTGCCGATTTCGTTTTTGCTTCCGTTTACGATTGTTGTTTAGTTATAGGATAGCATTTCATTATAAGATGGGGCTCATATGCAGCGTTCGAATTACACATTGATTTTGAGAAACGTTTTATAAAATTATATAGAACATGTACGGTAGTGAATGCCGAGAAGGTCACTTTGAGGGCGTCGTATCATGCTCAGTTTAACTAGATTTATGAAATAATTACGTGACTTCGTTTCTTTACTGGAGCTCTTACGTTTTCACTTGCACCATCTGGTGCCAGTTTAGAAAAATACGAATTTTGAAAACAAATTAATTAGAAGTTATATTCACTTCTTAAATCGTATATGGATGATGATCGTCTTGTTGTCTGGTCAGAGGTGGTTATCCGTCAATTGCGCAGTTGTTTTGTTAAGAACTGTCTATCGCTTTTAGAATAGAATAGAAGTGGTGGAAGCATAAGGCGGGTTCGGTTGTGCAGCTCTAAACGGTAGCTAAATTTTATAGTTAATTTCATTAATTGGTTCCAGGTCTAGAGTAGGGTAAGAGGCAGGTGCAACAGCGTTGAGCAGACTTTTGCATGGATCTTGAATCGCTTCTTTTACACTGTTTTCTTATTTTGGAATCAAAAGCCGTTTCTTGTGATGAAGTACGGAGTTTATTGCTGTTTATTTATTGTTTATTCCACATTTGCTACTCCGTTGAGTTTTTTTCGATAAATTTTTTAAAAAAATTAGTTATTTTCTAAGATGCTCTTTCTCATTTCGTTAGATGAACCGCTCAGAACTTATGCGTTCATGTTGCATATACAAAAAAATCCACTCCCGATCAAGTGTTCATTGTTGAATGTGAAGCTTGTAGACGTTATTTTAAAGTTGTCTTCAATGACAAGTGAAATATAATGGCTTAGGTGAATTTGGATCACAAAATGGTCAGAAGTATTGTTTTATATACCGATCGCGATGAATAAGAAAGTGAGGATTTCAAATAATTCGTAGGTACATTAATTGTTCACGGCTATGCTTAATGAGCTCATCCATGATCGCTATATTGTTTTATGTGATCTACTGTAGTTGTTGTTGGTCGCTCGAATGCTGAGGAATGAGCTAAAAGTAGTGTGATACGTTTTGCGTTGATGATTTTGATGGAAAATGAGGGCGGAAAATGATTTAAATGTTAGCACATCCGGCGTAGAGCAATTCATTGCATAAGTGAACTTCCACCTCTCATCCTTTCATCGGCGGCTATTTAGGAGTGAGAAGATGAACAATAGATCGCAGCTCAGTTCGGAAGTATAAGCACGACGACAGGCAAAGTCGCAGGTTGTTGCATTCATTAGAATGTTGGGTACTAAGAACGGACAAATTCGATAGCGGTGAGCTGAAATATGGTTGGATTAGTTTTCTTTTCCTTTGTTTGAACTAATATTTCCACTATTCTAACCGAAAATATTTGTACAAACTTCAGAACTTTTGTCCCCCCGACTTCGTGTTGTCCTTAAGAATATGCCAAAATTCAGCGCCAAATAAGTATGTTTTTTTTGAGTTGTAAAATAATGTTTAGGTCATTGTTGTCGATTTGAGCATTATAAATTGTTTTACTTTTATGGTTACATTTCTTTTTTTTAATTTTATTTAGCGTTGAATACTGTTCTGTTTTTCAAAAACGTTTTATATGAATGACGCTGATCGACTATGAAAATAGCTTTAAAATTTCACTTGAAAAACACATACTAATCGCGGAGAAATTTCCGTTTCTTGTATGCGCTGTCGATGATTTCGAATTCGGATGTATATGACCTCTGCTGGAAATAGTGGAGAGCAGAATTATGAGTCAGTTTCGTTTTGCAACAATATAAATGGTAAACATCAACCACTTGCATCACTTGTGACGTACTGTCGTTATGCGGCTGTGTAAAACGCTTTTTAAAATTGTGCTGTACTTACATATTGAGCGTTATTTAAAGCTGAAAATTAAAAAAAAAATGAACTGTAAAGAATGCCATAATTCGGGTGTAAGCTTTGGTGTGTGTCAATAACGATGAATAGTCCAGTGTGTGCTTCCTATATCGTTGCTTTCGTGTATGTGTCTAGTTGCGGAAATGATTGATTCGCTAAGCCTCATTCCATTTCGTTTTCTGTTGTTTGTTTTGCAGATGAGAGACGACTACTAAGTCAGACTATTTAATTGTAAGATTGTATTTTAATTTGGTATGGGCGGCGAAGCGGTGACACTGATTGTACAAACGATTGATTTCTTAAGAAAGTCTGACTTTGGAGTTGCCTTTAAAAGTGTTTCATGTCATATCGTCGCTTTGTGAGCCCAGAGGGGATCAATTTGTAGCGGAATGTTTTGCATGCTTATTCGAACTGCTTACAGCTACTACCCGTGAATTCCTAGTTTAACTTTGCGATGGACTTTTTTTTAAAAATAATTAAACCAAAATAGGGAATTCCAAAATCTTCTCGAGCTATTGTGCATAATAACCTAATACGCTAACCATTTTTGCTTCTTTTTTTTTCAGCGCCATCATAAGGCTCAACTCGCATTTGCTTAGAATCTCGTATTTGCGATGGTGAAAGTATGTAATTCATATGTAGACATACATGTTTTGCTTTTCCATATAGCCGTTGGCTGGCAAAGCGCAGACCAAATAAAACGTTGAGGTCTCGAACTATTGTGGCGGCGTTGTCATGGACCTTCTACATATGGGAAAAGAACAGTGATCATGTTTGAAGAAGAAGAACAGTTTTCATTCACATGAATTAAGGAAACTGCACGTGGCAGTAAGATATATAACAAAACGGTACCGACGTAAATGCAGTTATACGAGCGCACATTTAGATGAATTGCACACATGTACATGAAAGAATCGCATGTAATGAGCAAGGAATGGCAAGAAAGTGAGTTGCACATGTGTACTTAGAAAAGCAGAATAATTCAGCATAATAAGGTAAGGAAAGCCTACGAATATGAGATATGACTCAATAAATTGAATGAGTTGACTCAATAAACTGAACTCGTTTGACCTCAGAACAATAAACAATTGTTCTGAGGTCAAACGAGTCGAGGCTGATCATGAACACGGAAAGATTCTGCGCCTCATCGATACTACCGGGAAGTTCATTCCAAATACAGACTGCACTGAACTAGAAGCGATAGAAGACCCTGTTCACAGAATAGGTTTTCCGTGCTTATTGATAACGATGGGGTCAACGTTCACGCTGATTAAGAAGCGTAAATAGACTTTTTAAGCGTATGTCAGAGAAACTTCTGACTTGAAGCACAGAGCTAGGTCAGATTTAAGTCGACGACACTCGATAGAAGACCCTGTTCAAAGGACAGCTTTTCTTTGCTAATTGATAACGATGGGGTTGACGTTCACGGTGATTAAGAAGCTTAAATAGACTTTTAAGGGTATATCAGAGAAACCTCTGACAACTTTGAAACACAGAGCTAGGTCAACTTTAAGTCGGCGATGCTTCAGAGGTTTGAGGTCGAATATCTTCATCCTAGCCGTATAGTCAGGTGTATATGGCCCCATGAACAATTTACGAAATGCCATACGAGTATAACATTCCTGCACTTTTTCAACAGTTTTTTTTTACCATTGGTAAGGTACGGTGACTATGCTTGCGTACAGTATTGCAGTGTGGGACGGCAGTACACGATATACGCTTTACGGTGATGTTCAATGCATCTTTGTTGCAATGCACGTAGGTTACAGTTAGCCACCTTCAGCGCTTTCGTAACTACTTCAGTGCAGTGCAGGTTGTGAACCGCGAACACCGTAAGCTTCTAGCTTGTGCAGAAGCTTGCTGTGGCACACCACGTCGAAAGCCTTAGCATAGTCAGTTATACTTCACCGGTTTGAAGCTTCTCATCAAGTGCACAAATCCAGTCACACACTGAGGTTATTACTTGGGAAACAGTTGATTGACCTGGCAAGAAGCCATACTGACTTAGGTTAATTAGATTGTTTTTCAGGAGATGCTGAAGTAAATTATCCTTGACAATAATCTCCATTACCCTAAACACTGAGGACGTCAGACTAATTGTGCGGTAGTTCTTAACGCAGGTAGGAGGGGTCTGTTTTAGCAAAGGGATGAGATATCGCTGCTCACTCCCATCCTCTTGGAAGATCATGACTACAGCGGTCTTCGAGGAGGACGGGAGTGAGCAGCGATACTTCTTTCAAAAATTAAACTCAGTGGAACACCGATAGTGTCAGCGGTGCGTTTTACGAAATAAGAAGGTATTCCATCAGGAGTAAGTGAGGTTTTATTGCTTAATTTGTCAGTGGCGTTTCTCACAGGTTCTACACTCACATTCACGACTGACAGTCGTTGTTTTGTTCTAAATGAGAACTCTGGCAGAAAGTTGTCGTCTTTCTTAAAGACAGAAATAGTCTGTGAGCATATCACACTTAACATAATCGTCTACGATATGGCACGAATTCGCATCTTTTAGAACGCTTATATCGTGCCGGACGTTTAATTTTCCGTTCACATATCTATAGAACGACTTAACGTTCCCAGAACACATCAAAGCGCTTTGTTTTGATTTTTTCCCAACTGCTGATAAGCCTTACGGAAATCTCTAGCGCACTTTGCAAATGCCGCTTGCTCATTTTTTGTCAATGGCGTTTCTCACAGATTCTACACTCACATTCACCGTTGGCAGTCGTTGTTTTGTTCTAAATAGGAATTCTGGCAGAAAGTTATCGTCTTTCTTAAAGACTTGACAAAAAAGTCTGCGAACATATCGCAGCTGACACAGTCGTCTACGGCAGGGCACGAATTCGCATCTTTTAGAACGCTTATATCGTGCCGGACGTTTAATTTTCCGTTCACATATCTATAGAACGACTTAACGTTCCCAGAACACATCAAAGCGCTTTGTTTTGATTTTTTCCCAACTGCTGATAAGCCTTACGGAAATCTCTAGCGCACTTTGCAAATGCCGCTTGCTCATTTGGCTTATGACGATCCAGCCACAAAAAAATGTTTTTTTGTCTGCCATTCGCTGTATTTGTGCAGGGATGGGGTGGTCGTTTTTTTTTTTTTTCAACAACTATATGAAACGTGCATACATTGCCTCCATATCAGAACATTCAAAGAAATATGTATTCCAATCGACTCTTAAGAGCATAGCATTAGCCTCAGTCCAGTCGCTCCTCTAAGATCTCGATAACTGTGAGGCGAAGAAACTGGCAGTTTAACCATCACCTCAAAATATAGTCTGCGTGGTCACTTGTAGAGAAGTTTTCTGCGTGCAAGCGCTTCGTTTACAAAGGTCGAATCATTTGTGAGGACAAGGTTGAGCATGTTGTCTTGACCAATTGCGCCGTTAACCAACTGCTGTACACCGCATTGGTGAATGAATGCCTCAAGCGAACCCCAAAAGGTTTATAATGCCGTTCTCATTCGAGCACTCGTTAAAATCTCCAACAATAATATATGGCATATTCGTCGAACGAAACTCAGCTGTTCATCTGGAGTTCTTCCGTTTCATTGGATGTTCGATAGGAAGAACGATTGTTTTCTTGTTCCGATGACCCAAGCAACCATACTCGGCGCGCACACTACAATTACTCTCTGTACCATTTTTTTTTCATGTGGAATAACCTGTTGTTAAAGCACTTGCTAATGTCTATTGTAAAACTTCGGAAGCAGCCATAGCTGTCTAAGAACCTTCTGAATTACGTAATCCGTGAAAGTGGGACTCTGTAATTGCTCGTCAAACGATCAGTTTTATAAAACCTTCTCTCGTCTGTAAAGGCGCTTTCGAAGGTGCTGTAATTTGTAAGCCACGTCTATCTTCCCACATGTCTTTATTAATTCCATATAGGCTATGGCTTCCATGCTTTGCTTGGGAGGAGGCGCGTGCATTATAGTGCACTACTGGTGCAGTATTTGTGTCGGAATTTGTTGTGTTGATTAGTTGAAGAGGAAAACAGTGAGCGTTGCCCATGCCATCCCTCTGCCATCGCTCCAAATACAGTCGTCCATCCGGACATGCCCGCACGCGGCAGCTGCTGCATCGCTGCGCAACGACTTACCACCAGTTCTCCCCGGGGGGGCCGAGCAAGCGAAATTGCGTAGGAGGAAGCGGGGAAAACAGTGAGCAGAGTTGATCTGAACTTTGTGGATAACGTTTATTGCAGAGTGACTATCATTTTACGATTGATTATTTTATCATAGAGTTCACTATATAGTCGATATAATTTTGTCGTTATTTGCTGAGAAAGATTTTGAGTAATCAAAAGTCACGTATTGAAGCCAGTTGTGAAAAACGCACAAAACTTGTAAGCTTTCGTACTTGTGACTGCGTAACTGATACGAATTCTTCTTTAGCTTTTTGCTGCTTTCTGCATAAGAGGTCTACCGGAAGGGCGGATCAGATTTTCTCTACGGGCGCGGAAACTTCATTTATTATCTTGTTGTGGTGCGGAGGGTAGTGAAGGCAATAGGAATAACGTGTTGATAAGCGTTTTATTTTAGTGTGCTTTATCGTTGCCAGTGTGTCAACTTGTCTGGCTGTACCCCTTCAACAAATAATGCGCTCTCCACTTATTTATGACGCGTACATAACTTCGGTGGTTACATATTTTGCATTGTTACGTTTGTACGTTGATTGCACTGAGGTTTTAGTTTAATCCGTTCAAATCTCACTCTAAATTCTTTAGTGTCATCGAATCGACATTTCTTCAGTATCATCGAATCGACATTTCTTCAGTATCACCGAATCGACATTTCTTCAGTATCATCGAATCGACGTTTCTTCAGTATCACCGAATCGACATTTCTTCAGTATCATCAATTCTTCACTATCAAAATTACAAAGACGTAATAGGATTCAAGTTGTGAAAAGGATGCGTACATATAAATATGGACGAACGCTTGAGAAAACACTAAGTGGGGCTATCATTAAAAGGTGCACAGATCCGACCGTTTTTTTTTTTGCTGAAAATAATACGTACATTATTTTAATGCGACTTGTTCATTTGTGTCCGTTAATAACTCAGTGAAACTCTTTCATTTTATTTGAAGCATAAATGTGCGATCGGATCTGCGATCGTTTTATTAGTTGTAGCGAAATGACAACACTTCATCATCGGTCCATAAACCCGTAACAAATGGTTCATATTTGGAACGTTTTACAAGAAGGCGGAAAAACATGGCAAAAGAAGAGCAAGATCGAGAGCAAAATGGAAACGCATTGTGACCGGCAACGCCGCAAACATTCGATAGCCCGGCCAATCCAGTGATCCAGTGATATCGGTTTTGCTAGTTCTGATCATTATCGATAAAGCATCAGCGGAATAGGGAATTTTTTAATAATGGTATCATGTAATTAACTACACTTGTATAATCGTGTCATGTAATTAACTATACGTGTATGTAATTAATTGTTCTCGTTAATTACCATCGATTATTGAGCGCACAATGGATAAAACTGTTCACAAAATTAGTGTGTGGAAAGAGAATCGCATATTACAGATAACACTTCAAAGGTGCACCGCAATCAACTACAGATTTGGTCATAACGCAAATCAGCACATTCAACCAGTTCTAGCTCTTATTCGCAGGCCCCCAAAAAATTTTTAATGCCAACTTCGTTAATCACTTAGAATCCTTAAAAAATATTGTGATTTCCATAAGCTGAAAACCGTAGTATAACACTTCCAGTGGAGCCTTAAGTAAGTCATAAGCCAGAAAGAAAAATAAATGAGGAAATAAGCCAGAACATGTAGACCAGCACTTGGAAATTCACCCAATAAAGCAACGATTTGCCCACGAATATGTGAAACTTTCATGGAAAGGGTCACGACAATCATAAAAAGGAAGAGGCAGTCCTGAATGGTCACAACAATCATAGAAAGGAACGACAATGGTCCTCAGTCCTGAACATGGTTATCAGCTGCATCCATGACGGGAATCGATAAAATCACAGCTGCCTTTGTATTTTTGTATGTGAAACGCTCATAATTAATATCTGTTGCAGTACTTTGCCAAATTATGGAATGAACGGTTGAATACATTATACAAAACACTCTAGTAAGTATGTTTTTTTTGGTGGAATAGAGCAGTAGCGAAGCGCTGAAGCAAATATCAAGTGCTCGTTAGCCATACAGAAATAAGTATGCTGATAAATAAGTATGCTCGATGGGAGTATCATCCTCCGGTTCAGATCAAAGCCAGTAAAGTTTATAAGTTTATCCACATTTACAAACACAACGTCTTCAAAATGCGCCTTGCAAACGCAAATAAATAAAATTGGAGACAAAATGTTTTTTTTTTAGTGTTCATCCCTCGGCAACCATAGGGAGGCATCCGATCGGTTTAGGCGTTTTCCACTAAGCTGTGTTTGCACTTGAGACACGTATAGAAGACGGTTTGACCCTCATCCGCAGATCGCGTCTGCCTGCATGCGTAACTCATTTTGTCGTGTCCACATTTCTCACACAACTTGTCAACTATCGGATTCTCGATTTCACCTGCTGTCGATTCGGCCAGTCGGCGTTCGTAGATTTTCTCTGTCCTGTAGACTAATCTGTTGATTATCGCTGAAATAAATTCGAATCTACGTTCATCTTCTCAAGCAGCGCAGACTTTTTTAAAAGTTTTCTTAGTAGACTTTTATAGTAGATTTTTAGTAGACTGTAGACTTTTATAAAACATCAATCACTTATACAACACGTATTACAAAGCAACGAGTAAGCCTTCCTATACAGGTGAAATTAAGGTTGCTAATCTGAAAAAAGTCAGCTTCATATTCTTAGTAATGCTCAACAAATGACCTCAAAACGTGTACCGGAAGGGTTTTATTGTACGAAGCATTTAAAACAGGGGACCGCCACGTGAACAGTCTCAGCAGACACCAAAGGTTAATTTCTATTTTCAAACTGGTGTGAATTGTACAGCTCCGTTTCTGGAGGTTTCAGTCAGCAGGAGTCGAATTCTGTCTTGGAACACTTCAGGTCAGAGTTCGAAGTTCCTCCTCTATGCTTCAGTCTCATTGGTCGTTTATGGCATGTGGGCCACTATAAATAAAACATTGAGAGCAATGTTTGGGCGTAAACGAACGTTTGATTTGCCAATGAGTGTGGCATAATGGGCACGTAACGGTGCTCGGTGCAGTTTCGGGAAATGGCAGTATCGTACCGCACGTCGAACAGAACTCCTCGTCGGCGGCAAACATCGCCTTAGTACATTCCCTAACTGGCCGCTTCTCTACTTAGCACCCTTTAATCGCCTCTCAGCTGAAATTTCATAGAACGAGCTATGCGCTTACGAAGTAAAACACATGGCGCACGACAAATGCGGCTGTAAACAGGGCTTGCAAGATCGATTCGGAAGCCAGATGAATTTACGACCCACAAAAAGGACTACCTCAATGGGCTAGTAGCATTCAATATGGTATCAAAGTACGCATTTAGGACCAACATCGAATGGAACGGGACACGAACAGTACGGAGTGAGGGATATGATTCGCCTTCAAATGAGCTCCGGGGTGAGGGATATGATTCGCCTCAGAGTTAGCTCACATCGTTCGGGAGTTTGCTAACCAGTACGCCTAAAGAGGGCGATTGCGTTGTGTTAATGAAGAAGGTGCGATCGATTGGCACGGTACGACGACAAAGCGCATCAACCAGCGATATACGTATAAGTGCGAGGGCATATTGCCAAGACGCCAACAAAAATGTGATTCATCCACGTCGTTCATAACACCGCATACACATACTCGAATGCTCACTTCAGTTGCGCTCGCTTACCATTTGATCGCATTTGCGAACTGCAGACTCCTCCTCCACCCTACTCTTTCTTTCCCCGTCTTCCTCCCCCTCCCCCTCCCCTTCTTTGAACAGGAGGAGGCTGCATCTTTCTTCTAAACGTTGAGACACTGAGGAAAGCAGTGGCTTCCAACATTAGTATTAAAATGGTTAGCAGACATAAGAAGCAGTAACTATAAAGCCATTCGGCAAGCCAGCCGCTGCTTTTGTGCGGCTACGTTTGCTGAATAGCAGTCCTGAGTGCTGAAGGATGCTGGGGGGCTATTCACGGTGTAGTAAAGACGTCGCGTAATTCCAGCAATTAACATTCGACCAGCTTACACGTCACTCATCCATCGCCTCGCCGGGTCGTCGACTGTTTCCGCTTCTCCACTCGACTCTCTCCCCAACTGCTACATTGCTATAGCTAAGCGGCTTCTAATAAATTAAGCTTCCCGTGTTTTTGGTGTGATTCGAACCGAACGCAGGGTGATTGCATTGCACTCGACGCAGTAATTTAAATCGATTGACTTGGAATCATTCCAACAAGGTGCTTCACTCTCGTCAAGTTCGCATCGCTCGCTGTACGCGTCGCCGATCGTGTGTGCGGCAAGCGGATCTGTGTTTCGATATATAAGTGTTGGCGTTTGCAGTCTTGTTCGTTGTATTGTTGAGTTATCGGTTTGTCATCATATAGGGCCTTCGTGGCAGCTGTATTCATATGATTGGTGTGGTCACGCGTATGTGACTAATTTGGTGCTTGTTAATTAGTAGTCGATAGTAGGCAGCAATGAGCTCTGAATTACGTTCGTGAAGACGGGCAACGTCTTGACTTTTGCGTTTTCATAAAACAGATGTTGAACGCTCGCGCATTCAGTGATATATTGAACACTGTCAGTGATACACTGAAAACGGTTACTAGCTTGCAAAGACAGAGCATGATCAAAGCTAGGGGTGACGGGTTCCGTCCACCACTACCCTGGCTAGATTTCTATCCGCAAATGAAACTGCGTTTTGCCGTTAACCCAGATTATGTTGGTACGACGACGAATACCAAATTTTCCAATCTTGCACCTCTGGTTGCGAGTCGTGTGCTGGTAACCTGTCTGGCTCAAAATCGCCCAACACGAAAATGTCCTCTTTGGAGAGCACCAAGTCGGGAGGGGGGGTGGGGGAGGGGATTGTTAGGAGGCGGCTATATTAATGTGGTGGATTGCAGCGAGAGGGTTAGAGATTGCGAGGCAGAGCACGTCACTTTCTACCATGAATTTTATGTTACTGACGTTACATGTGCAAGGAGAAGCAATAACGTGTATTACATGTATCACATGATAAATGGAGTCATCGTTTTCGAATTTGAAAACGTCTCAAGTGGGTTGTGGAAACAGTTATACGATTTAGAAACAAGATGAGCTCGTACTGTATTGGTTCGGTGGTATCACTTGACTGCGCCGACGGTAGTTGCATACAGGGTCGACTTGCCGCTGTGGATCGCACCGCTAATTCTCTTTGCATTGAACGCCCCTTCAAGTGAGTCCATACACTTGTAATCTTCATTGATGTTTTGTTTTTGCTAATGAGTTTTGCTAATGTGTTACTTGACTCGTAACTGTATTGCATACGTATAAACGCACCACGGTCACTATCGTCTCCTACTACTTCCTCCGTTCTTCCAATCTTCATTTCCTTTCCTCAAGTTGGGCAAATTTTTGCACAGGTGTTGGAAGCCGTGAACTTTTCCACCTGTAGGCGATCCCTCAAATTTTTATCTTCCTCTATTTCTCACTATATCTACGGAAATGTCTTCTGCCATAAGAAAGGAGATTGCCCACGTTCTTGGGCACCTTTATGAGGGAATAATTTCTGCGCTGTGGCAGCTCTAGCATAGCTATATCACTTACACATCTAGATTACTGCTTCAAGTACGAAAGGTAGCGAAGATAAAACCGGTGGTTTAAATATGAATAGACGGTTATTTTACATGATAAGAGAAGTATTGGGCAACCTTATGTAAAACTGTCATCTTGATTATTTCACTTGGTAAAGGCCGTCTCACCGATTGTGCTAAAAATATGTTACAACTCCACACAGTGAGTCGAGTCGAAATGTTTCGCAATCTCCATTAAACTTGCCCTGCAGCGGAAGCATATATATCCCAGGGTTTCAATTAAGTCTATACGATATTTAAATGATGTGTTTTACAGGAATGGGCGTCCGCTAGGTCAACGACTGTTAACACTGTCGGCCGCAGATGTAACGATTGTTAAAATATTGAAATTGAACGAGCCATCACAAGAGGCAGGATCGCATAATGAGGTGAACTACCGTGATGTTGTTAGTTGTTGAGTAGGTGAGCAGGAAGTGATATAGAAAAAGGGAATGGTAAATTACGAAGAGTGTGACGTTTAACTGACTGTTGAAGTGAGGGTGTGGCAAAACTTCGGCATTACGTATAGGAAAGATTTTTTTCTCAATACAAGTTGAAAGTTGGATAACTGTTGTGTGCTCACGAAAGAATTACTTATGCCTTATTTCTTAGTTTTGCCACTGAAATTGGTTCTTAGTTTTGCCACGGGACTAACATGCATTGAGTTTGAAACGAATTGCATGAAGTCATGGCAGTGCTCGTACAAGAGTAACAGCCATACATTCCTTCTGCTGTGGAGTTAGGAGGAGTGGATTTCCGCTATATTGCGATCTAACAGTTCATTTTCGCGGTATTTTTATAAGGCATCTTTTCTGTGAAACACTTACTGCACCATTTCCATTCATGAAACCCCTACTTTGCTTCCTTTTTGGGAGGGAGGGGGGGAGGGTTGCAGGTCAGCAGCAAACATTGCGGCGGAGGAGCTGTCACGCATGACACCCATAAAGGATCTTGACTTGCTTGCTGCAGGCGGGCAAATCAAACACTTTCAAAGTGCTTCTCTATAAAGGGCGGAAGGTATGCTGGGGTTAAAGTAATTCGAGCACTCAGTTTGGTAGCTACATTTATATTTAGAATCTGTATCCAAAACAGTCAAACTTCTAAAGCGCATCAAATATTGCCTTCAATTGATTTGTTCTCTTCTTTCCTTCATAAGCGTATTTACTTTAAATACGGAGTAAAAAAAGAAAAAAATTTATGTGTGAGTGCAGTCGTGGCAGAATGCTATTTGTGATGAGGAACATGATAGGGATCAGCTTTTTTTGAGCGTATTATTAGTCTGACTTTATCCGGTGAGAAGTAACGAGATTGTTTGAAATGAGGTGATACTCTCAGGAATGTTTGGAGATATGGGGGATACTTATAGGTCGCAGCAAACGGAAGCAGTGAAGTACGAGTGGAACGAAGTGCGCAAAAGAAGTCGACGAACGGTGTGGCACCGGAAACAAAACAAGTGCACCAATCGACTCCGTCCTCTTCATGTGTCCATTCTGGCAGCTCATCTCCGAATACCGTCAACTCGTATGTCTTGTTAGATGAGTGTAATAATCCGTGTAGCCTTTTGGAGGAAGGAAGAGGGGAGGGAGAAGGTGGCATAGGGAACGCCGCATTATTTGAAGCTAGAGCAGCAGTGATACCTAAGCAATGGTATGCCAAAAGAGAGGCAGATTTTAAAAAAAAATACGTCGAGTGGAGTGCGGTATGTCTAGCAAGATACGCTCTTTTTTGTAGTGCCAGTAGAAAAGTAAATGAATATTCGATGACTAAATGAAGTAGGCTTAGCAACGGGCAGACTTTCTGCTCAGTCGTCGATCAACCAGAGCTGCTCATGTCGCACGTATGAAGCGGTAATAGTTAGACAGTTCATTGACGTGATTCGAACCGCTGTCGTTCTTAACGTTTGATTTTCGAGAACTGCATCGGCTCGTTCTTCCAGTATTTCCTATTTCTATTTGAAGAATTCATTCTGTGTGCTGCCTTTTATGCATACTGCGGTTTGTGTCATTCTCTTTCGTATGGGCACGTTTTCTTAACTTATGGTCAATAATTAACTGGCCACCTTTCAAACCTAATCATAATCGGCTGGATCGTAGCCCATCCAGTTTTGTTCTCTTTTTGTTTTGGAGCACTCGCAATGCGATTGATAATGCATGCAAAGTTCGATCGCGGCGATCTCTGGGTCAAGTATTGGAACTATCGGGCAGCCAAATGCACGCGTATATGGTGGTCCGATGATGTGTCGCTGTGGTGAAAATCGCGCAAAAAAAAGACAACAGGAGTAAAAGAAATGAGGGCGCAGCAAAGTCCGGAAATGTGGATTGTCGCTTAGGGCGCCAAGATTTTAGCTGCTGTCCTTACTACTTGCATAATTTCCTTATGTTCGTTCTCGGAGCAGCCATCCTTCCCAGGGAGAGAGGGAAGGGAGCTTACAATGGAAGAGCAGCCGTAATAGATGCAGAGGCAGCTGTTGTTTCGGCTCCTCATCCTTCTGCCAAGTCGGGGCTCCTAAATCTGCTGCTGCATTCTTTGTCCCTTCATCCCTTTACGGGAACGAGAAACGCAGACTTGGACAGCTTACAATGGAAGAGCAGCCGTAATAGATGCAGAGGCAGCTGTTGTTTCGGCTCCTCATCCTTCTGCCAAGTCGGGGCTCCTAAATCTGCTGCTGCATTCTTTGTCCCTTCATCCCTTTACGGGAACGAGAAACGCAGACTTGGACAGCTTACAATGGAAGAGCAGCCGTAATAGATGCAGAGGCAGCTGTTGTTTCGGCTCCTCATCCTTCTGCCAAGTCGGGGCTCCTAAATCTGCTGCTGCATTCTTTGTCCCTTCATCCCTTTACGGGAACGAGAAACGCAGACTTGGACAGCTTCGTTTTTATGTGGTCTTTAATTTCATCAAGATATACCAAAAAGGGTACACACGGATAACAAGTGTGGAAGCGGGCATGAACTGCAGGTATCAGCATAGTTTTATGATAGGCAATGAAAATTTTTACATATAGAGGTGTCGTGCATCGTCATGGTAAATAAACGTAGAGTGCAGATTTCGCCGTAACTCCAGCTTCAGCGATTTCGGAGTCGACATTGCCTGACCGGCAGACCCAAGTGCAGTTGCGCGTTAGCGAGGTCTGAAATGTGGAGGGAGGCCTCGATCGGAAGGGTAGTGTTTAAGCCATCAGAAAATACCATTAAAGGGTGGTGTGACCAAAGGTATGACCTACTTAGAAAACCTAGGTGAGGTGATTCAGTAGTTTTTTTTTTGTTTTTATAACTTGTGAACCTATGATTACGCGAGTTTCGAGAGATGGCCTTTGCCTTTTCGAAGCGGCACTTGTTCGCTTCTTTCGCGATTCCACCGCAATTGCGCGAATACTTGCCAATTTATCATGACTTAACTCCTTCATTAGTACCCCATAAAAATTTGAGCCACTATCCCTCTTCAGTCCAACAGAACTCTTTGTGATGATTTATTTTCCTTCCAGTCTCTCCATGTCCAATTTTTCATGCACATCTCTCTTTCTCCTTTCTCAGATAAAGCGTGCTACCCAAACCAAGTCTTCTCGCGGGATTTCTTGAAAAACTTGCTAGCGGAATTGTATTCTTGCTAGCGGAATCGTGTTAAACATATTCGTCGTAATTCACTTTATAAAATGTGGAAGTCCGACTGCGGATGAAAACAAAGACAAATGAAATGGACGAGGCCATGTAAAGCGTATAGAAGCATCGAGCACGAATTCATGATTCGTTTTGAATTGAAAACCTTTGAGGTAATCACTAGGCGTGAATTGCCTCTTGTAGGAAACGCGTTGAGGCTCGTTATAAACTGCGTTGTTGTCGTTTGCAGGTCGACTTCTAGGCCAGAGACAAAGCCAGCCCATGCGAATGGTGGTACTTGTGCAGGAGGCATAGCTAAGCCATGGGTTAGGGCATGTGCATCGGTTAGTCCTGTTGCACGTAACGGATCGAGGCGGTACTATGGTGAGTAATGCCAAATTTCCTCGTTGTTTAATTGACCAATGTGCAGTTCTTGCGTAACGTGTCGATTAGACTACCTGTCGATTACTCATAATCGCCTGTTATGCTTGGCTTTATCGATGAAAATGTCACACCAAAGATTGCATAGAGAAGATGAGTCACCGGACTGTGTGAAAAGGGATCGTTTTCTCTTGTTCTTCAATCCTGTTCCGTTATGGTGCCCTCAGTAGCGCTCCATGCACAGTGTGCAGATTCAAGCTGCCATCGCGATAGACGTTTGCTGGAAGTACGCAACAGCATAAAATTACGAAAATGCTGAATGCCGTTCGTTTCTCTTTTTATCATAGGATTATCCTGCCAAAAATATCCCACGTTATGTTCATTGGCCAATTCGTTGCTCTGTCAATGCAAAAATTCTAGGAAAAATGAACATTCTCTCCTAATACGTCTTTTATTGGGTACGAATCGTTTGAGGGCGGAAATAGTGTAGTGGTAGAGCCCCGCTTCGCGTGCGGGGAAACCCGAGTTCGATTCCCGGCTGCTTCCTATCGTACCACTGACAGCCCAGCCAGCGGGTGGCTAACAACAGGCTAAAACAGCCGAAGGGATGGATGTGTTCGGCGTGCGATTGCAGCAGTAACATCGCGATATCGCACTGAAGGCCCGAGCGGTAACTTGCTAATAATGCTAAAACGTATCGTTAGCAAATCACTTCAGATTTGGAAGAATGAAAGTCGTCTCCAACTCCTTTTTCGATCGAGAGACACGAAAATTTTTTTTTTTGTACCTACTCGTAATTTTCATTATTCGATTCCACTTAGTTCGTTGTGCTCATGGGATGAGTTGTTAGGGCTCATGCATCCATGATTTCACTCATAGTTTCGTTTGATCGCAATTTAACGGCGGTGCTACGATGCACGTGACTGTTAAGTGACTAGCAAATCGAACAGTTACTCCTTTATCAAAATCTCTGCCCGAATCCCTCTCCCTCCGAATAGAGACCGTATCTAACTGGCGAACGATACAGCTTATCTGTAGTACTTCTTAAGGAGTGCAGCCCGTTTATGACGAGTTTTTGTTTTTCGTTAAAACCTCGCCACGCTAAACGTTTCAGATTTCCTTCCTTGGAGAGAGCATTTCCGTCGAATGGAGCTTTTCTGTTGACACATCGTGAAAAATGTTGCCCACGAAGCTATAATTGAGATAACACTATAGGTCCGAATGGGTATTGTAATAAGTAAGCTGTTGCAGGTAAGGGGCCGTGTGGTATCCCCGAACTTGACATGATGAACGATATGCGAGTAAAGAGGGGCAACCGCTATTTGAACAGACCAGTCGACTTTGATGTTCTTAACACGGACTTCGATTTTGAGGGCAATCTCGCGCTGTTCGACAAAGATGTTTGTTCTTGCGGTTCTTAAAATTTTAGTCATTGAGAACAGTAGTGTTTAATGGGGCTGTGCCATCCTCCACCGTCCCTCTCCCCACCCACCGCTCTTTGGCGTCGTTTTATTCGTTTTACTGGAGCATATTTTGAAAGTGGGAAGGTTTTTAGGGAAATGTAAGGCTGTGGGTAAAGAACTGTGTGAGAATAGTATAAGCGAGGGTAGTTCAGGGCAGCGAATTCGTGAAGAGAGAAAGGGGTTGAAGTTATGGGCCACAATTCTGGCGACAGCAGTGAACTTGGGGTGGCAGGATGAAAAAAGAATAACGCTTGTTTAAATCCATTTTTCACCACTAAAATGCGATCGATCCATGCGTTTGAGGATTTGAGGATCAAGTATATTAGGCATACCATGTCCACTTTTGTAATCATTCTTGAAGAGGAATTTGATCTTGGGTCGAACCATTGTCGATTTATTCAAGCCTATTAAGATATTTAGAACTGGGTTGTGTTCTTCCTTTTTGCATGGAATCGAACTGGTGAAGGTCAATCATCCTAGGCGCGTTTTGGCAGTTTAGCGTTTATTAATAGCTTTCCTAGCATTTATTAATAACTTCTCTTTCAACAAGATCCTATATATTTGACTTGTACTTCGTTTGGCTCAACAGAGGCCATCGCGGTTAAAAGACCAGTTCTGTTCAGGAATTGTTCCAGATTACTTAGGACAGTAGAGGGCACCATTTAAAGCTTACTTTGGGGCGGATGTTATAACGAAAGACTTGCTTCGCAAGTGTTGCAAATTCTCAATTCCAGAATCTGGATGATGCGAAATACAAGGTACCAGAGCGGCGCAAAATTTCATGCAACTATAAGCATTATGAGAACATAATATCCGACCCGTCGAGGGTGACATCGTGGACAAGGATCGACGGAAATCGTAGCGCATATCTGGCGTCAAGATTCGAGACAGCATCCGATGGAAGTCGCATCCCCTTTCTCAGCTTCAGTGATAAGCAGCAGTATCTTAAGGTGGGTTGTTGTTGCATTTTTTGATCGCTTGGTACAATACCGGCAGAAAAATGTAGGACTTCTTCTAGCTGAGCGTGTGACAGAAAGAGTTCGGCGTTGAGTACGAAGCACCAGGAGGATAGACCGTGATAAGGTTTCGAATTTTAATTACCTTTTCTGTCAGCGAGAGTTCAAACGGTTTATCTGCCCTTCAGGGTTAGTCCAGTCTCTTTCGCTATGTCTTTTGGATATTTCGCTTCATCTAGCCTCGTTTTGTTTCGTTTCGCTTCGTGCGAACTGTTCCCAAATCTGGTCTCACGTTCGATTTTTGCTGTTTGGATTTCTTTTTTTGATTCTCATTTAGAATATCTCAATGCTCGGGATAGTTTTATGATGTTACTCCGTTTTTAGGAGGGATTGCTGAATGCTCTTTTAGTACTGAGCCCGAATTTCATGGAGTTCTTAGCTGACGGCAGCACGTTTAGCACATAAGAAAGCGCTTCAGGCATCTGCATCCTTGCATCCTTGATCGGCAGGTTCACTTATTGCGCCATTTGCATGTTTCCTGAGATGAAGAAATATAGTGGCGCTGATGGTCGAGCGGGGGAGATGGATGATAGATGAAATTTTCGGAAAAAAAATATAGCGAATACAAAGATGCATGTGGCTAGCTAGTGTTTTCAGCTTTTATAAGATTCCAGCATTATATCTTGGAAGAAGGGGGATTTTTGGCGAAGGTATTGGATAGTTTTTTTTGGCTGGACCTGCAAAGGGGTTCCCAGCTCGCTCATTTCACTCTCTTCTCCTACCTTGCCCGTCTTCTCACTCGCCAAGGCGGTAAGCATTTGTGTGTGTTGAAAAATGAAATGGATTTCATACGTTCGGAACTGTCGTTGATAAATGGTCTGATTTGAGGCCGCTGAGATGTCGATTGGGTCGGACGTGTTCCACGCTCTTGTCGCTGATCGACTCTTCATGTTTCTCTGCGTCATAATTGAACGGTTGGCTTTGTTTTTTTTAAAACTTTTTTGTGAAGTCTTCCACAATTTCCGCAAATTCATCACTGAGTGTTTGTGATCTATATGTTTTGTCTTTCCGATCTTGTTAACACCAAAAAGTTGCAACCGTGCAAAACAATGAGTCCATTTCAACTTATGATCCTGATTCAAGTTCTTTGCATCCTGTAATCGGAGTAAGTATGATATTGTTATTTTTAACCTATTCGTAAAATGGACAAGGCATGGCCGAAGGCAAGGAAAACAGAATCGTAATATATCAATAATCTTCCTGAATATCTAGGACCTAGTGGAGTAGAACCTTTTAGATTTCAGCACTTGTTATCAGTAACGTCGGAGTATAAATTCTGTTCGACGTCGTCTACCTCGTTCACAAATATTTTCGGCAATGCGACTGTTGCTGTACCACTCAGTATGCATCTCACAAAAGACGATCATTTTAAAGAGATATAAAGCCATAAACTCGCTCGCGAAATGAGCATAAAGAGGCGGCAGTTTTCTACGACTAAAAGCAAAGCTTGCCAAAGCCAAAATCTTCCTGATTTTCCAATCTGTAATGAAATGGTCGTCCTAGAGAACGCATGTTGTGCTGATATCTTAACATATTGCGGTTTTGGTGTTCTAATAAGTTTGCCATCACCAAATATTCACTTTTATCCTTCCCCCACTGTCTCTGTGCCGTTTGTTTTCTACACCGTATGCACTCATACAGTGCAGAGCTCGCAGGCTGTGTCACCTTCGCGGCTTATTGCCCTGTAATTTTGTTTTCTATACCCTCTTAGCGTTGGTGAAACAAGAAAGGAAGTAAGGGCGAAAAATTTCTCATAAATGGAACGAAGAAGTATGGTTTCAGATTCGAGATATTGGTAAGCCAGGTAGTGGTAGTGGGTGCGCAGCAGTGCAATCCGTTATTGGTGCAGAGGTTCGTTCAAGACCTCTCCAATCGCGCTTGCCGGACGGTCGTCTACGACTATTACTTGCCTCAGAAACTACCTCATGTACGTACCGTACGTGATCCGAGGAAGTTGCCTTTCACTGACGTGCAGGTATTTCATATATTTGTACATTTGCGTTTCAGTTGAGTCTTTCGTAAATAAGCAGTTCTCTTCCTCCTTCCCTACTCTATCATTGTTACACCTTGTTGCAGTCTTTCATGTCAGCTGGTTAGGGTTAATTTCATTTTATATGTAACTTATTTTCTCTTTTGTTTTTCTTTCCAGTCTCTGAATAGAATCCGACCAGTGCTTGAAAGTATATTGTTACTTGGGGCTATCAAGTAATCGGGCGGAGGGGTAAAGCGAACACTTAATTGGTCACTTTTTCTGAAGGATATATTGCGTTAATGTGCGTGATGGATGCTCAATATTGGAGCAGTATCTCGAAAATGGTATCGTTATGCTTCCTAGTATGAGTGTTCAGTGTTGCTTTCCTAAGTGCCTTCCACTAATAAATCAGTAGCATATTAATTGCGGCATCGCTTTGGATGTGCTTTTAATTGCGGCATTATTCTAGAGAATTTTTTAAATGAATGATTGCGAATTTTTAAAGTGCGTTTAATCCTCAATTGAATATTTTTGAACAACTACAACAATTGGCTTATTATTTTCGCACTAAAAGCGTTGGTAAACATAATGTAAAGTGTAATGCATATCAGTTCTTCATTTTTCATAAAAGAGTAACAAGGAAAGTAAGGGTATAAAAAAGTAAGAATGAGCAGTAACTGATTTGAATAAGTAGAGGTGAAATTGTATTATTCTAGTTGGTAGTCGTATTGGATGATGGATGTTCGAGTGATGATCTTGCGATGTGGTTCAAGCAACTTCCGAGTACAACACACTCGATTTGTTTAGAGACAGAGCATTGTGTATGTCCGAATGAACACGTACTTATGCTGGGAACTGGAGTCGATTCGAATTCACGTAATGTTTTTCATCGATCATACTCGACAAAAATAATATTACGCCGTCGTACCTAATAAATATCCGTTCCCAGCGAGGCGAATTAGAAAACAGTGAGTGAAACGAGCAATGGAATTTCAGACGAAGGTCCCAAGTCACCGTCAGAGGCAATCGGAAAACGAAAATTTATCAAAAACCAATCCGCTGTGCATCAATTTTTTGTGCAATTTGGCGGCAGTATTCATTAATTTCGAAATAAGGGGCCACATTTTCTTTTATTGATGACGAACGTCTTTGAACGTCGTGTTCAAAAGAGTAGGAACGATTCAGCGATTCGACTAAGTGCATATGCGGAGGTAGGCGATGACCAGACCATACTCAGAGGCTTTATTAGGGCCTACAACCCAGTGAGTAAAAGTCGAAGTAATGGCCGTGACGCAGCTTTAATTCTGTTGATTCGTTTCTTTTGTAAAACAAATAATTGTTTAAGTGTGATCATTCAGTTGACTGTTTTGTTAAGCGCTTTATTTGCCAGGCATTATTGCCGTTAGTAGGCTCTGCTGCTTTCATGTGGTCGGAGTCTTACTGGGGCTTCCTCTGTACCTGAGAGCCTTTGTTTGTTTGGGAAAGGGGCATTTGCAACCGTCTTCTACTGCGAAATAGTTGCCAGTACCAGCTTGGTTTTATGAATTGGCATTTAGCAGTTCGTCACCACCTCCAACCAAAAGACGAAAGAATTGAGGAATCCGTGTTTGCATTGGCTGAAAGCGCTTATGGCCATAGGAAGCAAAATAGGATTCATTCCATGTTCGTAGGTTAGGGCCACTTAGCAGTTCGTCACCACCTCCAACCAAAAGACGAAAGAATTGAGGAATCCGTGTTTGCATTGGCTGAAAGCGCTTATGGCCATAGGAAGCAAAATAGGATTCATTCCATGTTCGTAGGTTAGGGCCACTTAGCAGTTCGTCACCACCTCCAACCAAAAGACGAAAGAATTGAGGAATCCGTGTTTGCATTGGCTGAAAGCGCTTATGGCCATAGGAAGCAAAATAGGATTCATTCCATGTTCGTAGGTTAGGGCCACTTAGCAGTTCGTCACCACCTCCAACCAAAAGACGAAAGAATTGAGGAATCCGTGTTTGCATTGGCTGAAAGCGCTTATGGCCATAGGAAGCAAAATAGGATTCATTCCATGTTCGTAGGTTAGGGCCACTTAGCAGTTCGTCACCACCTCCAACCAAAAGACGAAAGAATTGAGGAATCCGTGTTTGCATTGGCTGAAAGCGCTTATGGCCATAGGAAGCAAAATAGGATTCATTCCATGTTCGTAGGTTAGGGCCACTGTTCGAATCATTCCGTAATACCTTTAGATGAGCATCGTTAGTCTTTTATATGGGACTTGGCATCTACCGGTGCACTCAAATTTGTGTGCTTGAATTTTTAGTTCCAGCCATGGAACGACCTAATTATGAGATCTGACAGATTCCATCTACACCTCGGGCTAACCTATTTTGTGTATTTTACTTACCTGGGATGTAGTTGAATGTGGATGTAATTAACTTATCTAATCTGGGAAAAGTTGGATGTAATTGAAGCGGCAACAAAAATTTACATACGTTGTCCATCTGTCGAGGCGCGGAAGAACAGATCTTTACTGAAAGCTCTTATTTGCCGATCACTGGATCACAAAAGAGGTTTTGAGTGTGCGGGGAGGATGGCCAGCTAGTTAAGAGGATCCTCAGAGATCGGAAAAAGCATGTACCTCGTGTTTTTGTGCTATAAGTTTTTGCTGTTACAGCACTTGTGCTATAAGAGAAAGCAAGTCGAAAGAGAGGGGTAGGGAGGAGGGAGAGGGTTGAGACTCTTCTTCCTAATGGGTCGGAGGGGGAGAGTGGCGATTTAGACCACTGCATTTAATTGAAGCAACTTAATTGGCCGATCCAGTTTTCAGACATCTGTTATTTGAAATGGTGAATTTAGTTAGCGCCTGCGCTCGTCTCGATTTGTTATGAGTTTAGTCTGTGCTTTCGGAGGGTATTGCTTAAGCTGTGTGTTCGTCGAGTCACTAGTTTTTCAAAGTCCTTGTTTAGTTGTCATAGTTGAAAGAATATACCTGGTCGATCATTAATATGTCAGTTAGACAGGATTTTCATAAACTTGATTTTCAGAAGCAGCACAATTCGCATCGACGAGTGCTAAGAAGGAGAAGAGAGGTCTTTTAGCTGTTTCCGACATCGGGATTCCGTTTACTTGGCTAGATGACGATTCGGCTGCTTGTCTTGCAGAAAGTTTTGCAACGCGTGTATTGCTTGTTCTTTGATGCTTATGCTTTTCTCCCTCTCTTTTCTTATCCTTTCGGCTGTGCTGTTTTATTTTTATTTTAATATTTTCAATACTACGTTTACGTTCAAGATAGCTTTTGCTGTGTCTTGACTGCCTCTATTGTTAGACCTCGTTCAACTGCGTACCGCTAAAAGCGGAGAGGCTTGCAATAATTTTTGACTTTGCGGCAGTCAGTTTGATTTATTGAAAATTTTAACGGTACCACTTGCTCAGACTCGCTTATTGAATTCGCGTTTCATTTGGTAATTTCGCTTTCTCAAAATTTTACATTTTTGTGATGTTTTTTTTTGTTAGATAAGCATTTATATAATTTTGTTGCTGGTATGATTTCTCTCCCCATTTTTTTAGTGAGTGCTTTTCAAATCACCGGAATAGGATATTGTGTATGTGTTCATAATTGTGTGTAATGTTATTGTAAACTACCATCCATCTCTCTTTAATGTCTTTCTATGCCGAATGCTGTCTTTCAGGGGAATGTTTCTCATTTATGTTTTATTAGGTGGTTGCAGGAAATGTTTTGTGTAAAAATGTTGGGTGAAATTTTTGTTACATCTTTGCTTTTTTGGTAAGGAGAGTCAGAAATCTTTTTGTGCTGCTATCGTTTTTCTTTCACGAGACACTGTTATCATAAAAGTGATGCTCCATCGTTAGCGACTGAATGCTCCGCGCCGCATTCTACCGATCCGATGAACTCGAGAAAAATTACGGGTAGAAATTGAGACGCGCTGAGCTGCCATTAGGTACGGGATTTTTCGACGTACGTTTCGCGCATCGGAGCATCTTTATTCGCATTTTCATGACATTTTTTGTTGTTTCATGGGAATTAGTGCTTGTTGCTTAGCCGAGGGAACGCATCGGCGATCTCCTTCCTCGGCTCTCCTCTTTTCAAATATTTTCCCGTTTTACTTATTGAGTTTTAAAAACTCACAAATACGTAATTGTAAAAATTAACCGCAGGTTGTACAGTGAAGACAAGGGCATATTTGGTGGCTATAGAACGAGCCCAATCATGCAAGCGTACCTTCGAGCTCTCGCTCGGAAGGCATAGACGGACTTCTTGCTGCCATGGGTTTTAAAAAAAATAAATTGATCCAATAAGCAGTACGCGATATCGCGAACTGGCCCAGCTCACAGTACGCAGCGGCACGTAATGTTTTGGACATCCTGCGTATTGTAGCATATACCTCTTTCCCGAGCCTGCCTCCCAGTTCGAAAAGGTGAGTAAGCCCATTTGTGAGTGGGGCAGCTGCCCATGATTAGGTGAGGGCAGGGAGAAGGGGGAGGGAAGGAAGGGACCGGACAGTTTTTCGTGTTCAACAGTGGCGGCCAGAAAAGCGGATATGGGAACGATATTCGCATATATTGGCATGTCCAGTATTGTCAAAGAAGCCGAATTATCACTTCAACTGACTTTCTGTGGGCGTTTCAGTGGAAATATTTAATAACGGAATAAATTCGCTTTAATTACCATAGAATTTGCCTGTTCATTTTAAAGGATACCCACGATTTAAGAGATGTCTAACTGTGATCTTCCTCCGTCATCCTGCCCCTCTCATATCCCCCTTGCCGTCGTCTTCAGCGCCGCACTTTTTATGGTTCTTACTGAAGTTGAATCATTTAAATTTTATCGTTTTTTTTAAAATAACTGTGATTGATTATCAGCAACCGTTTGTTTGATGCATGCAGTTTGATGGTCATATTGAAATTTGAGCAAGCGTTTGGAGCATGCTTGATCTGGTACATCGTATAGAAAGTGTTCATTTGTTACTGTCAGCTAATTAGCACATTTCGTTGTTTTTATTGGTACGTACTTCGTTGAAGGCCATTACTGCGTGAGATGCGTTGAAGGAGTCAACGTAATGCAGAGGATGCATTCTCTCATTTGTCTATTGCAACCTTTTTTTAAAAAAGCTCTGCGGCATACGATGTCAGTTGGCCTACAGATACGCAGTTAAAGATTGCCTATTTTCTTAGTGAGGTAGCGATCGTTTGGTGCTGTTAGCTTTCGTAGTAATCGGCATAACTGCTCTGATTGATCTGATCTAAAATTTCATTTGCTAACGAGAAGTGACTCAAAGTAAGGAGGGTGGTGTGTATAGCCGTCTTAATCGGAAAGTCTTCGTAGTTCGATTGGCGCATGTCGTTTTGACATCAATTTCCTCGTCTAATTAAAATACATAGATATATTCCGAGGTGGTTGGATGGAACTACAGCAGGCTTATATTAGCAATCTGATCGAACAGCTAGCTATTCTAAGCTTGCAATGTTTCCATATATTTTTAGTAAGCGTAAGAGTCAGAAATCTTTTTGTGCTGCTATCGTTTTTCTTTCACGAGACACTGTTATCATAAAAGTGATGCTCCATCGTTAGCGACTGAATGCTCCGCGCCGCATTCTACCGATCCGATGAACTCGAGAAAAATTACGGGTAGAAATTGAGACGCGCTGAGCTGCCATTAGGTACGGGATTTTTCGACGTACGTTTCGCGCATCGGAGCATCTTTATTCGCATTTTCATGACATTTTTTGTTGTTTCATGGGAATTAGTGCTTGTTGCTTAGCCGAGGGAACGCATCGGCGATCTCCTTCCTCGGCTCTCCTCTTTTCAAATATTTTCCCGTTTTACTTATTGAGTTTTAAAAACTCACAAATACGTAATTGTAAAAATTAACCGCAGGTTGTACAGTGAAGACAAGGGCATATTTGGTGGCTATAGAACGAGCCCAATCATGCAAGCGTACCTTCGAGCTCTCGCTCGGAAGGCATAGACGGACTTCTTGCTGCCATGGGTTTTAAAAAAAATAAATTGATCCAATAAGCAGTACGCGATATCGCGAACTGGCCCAGCTCACAGTACGCAGCGGCACGTAATGTTTTGGACATCCTGCGTATTGTAGCATATACCTCTTTCCCGAGCCTGCCTCCCAGTTCGAAAAGGTGAGTAAGCCCATTTGTGAGTGGGGCAGCTGCCCATGATTAGGTGAGGGCAGGGAGAAGGGGGAGGGAAGGAAGGGACCGGACAGTTTTTCGTGTTCAACAGTGGCGGCCAGAAAAGCGGATATGGGAACGATATTCGCATATATTGGCATGTCCAGTATTGTCAAAGAAGCCGAATTATCACTTCAACTGACTTTCTGTGGGCGTTTCAGTGGAAATATTTAATAACGGAATAAATTCGCTTTAATTACCATAGAATTTGCCTGTTCATTTTAAAGGATACCCACGATTTAAGAGATGTCTAACTGTGATCTTCCTCCGTCATCCTGCCCCTCTCATATCCCCCTTGCCGTCGTCTTCAGCGCCGCACTTTTTATGGTTCTTACTGAAGTTGAATCATTTAAATTTTATCGTTTTTTTTAAAATAACTGTGATTGATTATCAGCAACCGTTTGTTTGATGCATGCAGTTTGATGGTCATATTGAAATTTGAGCAAGCGTTTGGAGCATGCTTGATCTGGTACATCGTATAGAAAGTGTTCATTTGTTACTGTCAGCTAATTAGCACATTTCGTTGTTTTTATTGGTACGTACTTCGTTGAAGGCCATTACTGCGTGAGATGCGTTGAAGGAGTCAACGTAATGCAGAGGATGCATTCTCTCATTTGTCTATTGCAACCTTTTTTTAAAAAAGCTCTGCGGCATACGATGTCAGTTGGCCTACAGATACGCAGTTAAAGATTGCCTATTTTCTTAGTGAGGTAGCGATCGTTTGGTGCTGTTAGCTTTCGTAGTAATCGGCATAACTGCTCTGATTGATCTGATCTAAAATTTCATTTGCTAACGAGAAGTGACTCAAAGTAAGGAGGGTGGTGTGTATAGCCGTCTTAATCGGAAAGTCTTCGTAGTTCGATTGGCGCATGTCGTTTTGACATCAATTTCCTCGTCTAATTAAAATACATAGATATATTCCGAGGTGGTTGGATGGAACTACAGCAGGCTTATATTAGCAATCTGATCGAACAGCTAGCTATTCTAAGCTTGCAATGTTTCCATATATTTTTCATGCTTTCTTCAGTAGCGTGAAATTCGAGCTGAGAGGTAGAACAAGACGAGGAATTTTGCTACTGTGAGTGATTTTCCCTGAAATTTCGCCGTTTTAGATTTGAAAAGTCACTCGTGGTGAGATGTGAGCGTCACACAAGAAGGTCGCTGACCCGCGTTCGCCACTGAAAGCTGGGCTGTTCAGTGATCGTTTTATATACATTTCGTATGCTTATACGAGTGTTTTTCGTTTTGCTTGTATGCCGAGTCATGTTTTTGCGATTGCGGCATTTTTTTTGTGTGTTTAGCTTTTCATTTATTG
>JPKZ01000195.1:296752-309019 GCA_000803305.1 Toxocara canis | reverse complement strand
CAATAGAAATAATATGCGTTAGATTATCAGGAGAAAGGAACATGTTGATTGATTTGGTTACAATCAATAGCAAATTGTTATACAACCGCTTAACAAGAATTAAATGAAGTTAATGCGACTATATATCGAGATTCCCTCCCGATTTCTTTACCCGTTATATCATTCGCTGACCCGTTGAACGTATCGTGCGCACGCAAAAAGTGCGTTTTCTGCTGTACTTGATTAAAATAGTCTATGCTGTGTTCATCTTGTACACGTCCAAAGTTCACTTTATTGTTTTGACTATCTTTTTTTTTCTAAATTATATTTATAACCATAAACGGCACGCAAAACGCTTATTTCACACACTCGTCTCATAAGGACACCGCGTTTCTCCGATTTGTGAACAGCTGTTTTGTACAAAAGAGCACGGTAACTATGGCTTTCATATTGGCATAAGAACGATCAGTAAATTTTGTTCAATTCTGATAAGTAAAATTTCTAATAAGCTTTTCACAGTCATCATTGATTCTTCTTTTAAACTGGCTAGATGAAGTTGCCGTTTATACAAAGAAAGGTGATATTTTTTTATTTTCGGCTCTCTGTGATCGACCCGTTCTAATATTCGGCTCTCTGTGATCGACCTTTGCTCAGTGTGTTAGGCTTATATTCGGTCTTTTTTTTTAGTTCGCCAGCCGAGTCCCGCGGTTACATAATTATTTTTTCTACGATAACGGCATTTGCCACGCCAAACAAAATGAAAATGATGCTTTTGAAATCTTAGATATATTCACCGAAATATGAGCGAAGCTGTGGAAATTGTTGTCGAGAGCGTAAATTTCATGAAAAGCAATTATTTTTCAAAAACTTAGAGAAAAATAGGTGAAAAATAACGTGTTTCTGTTACCATATATACACCGTTCATATAATGGTATTTTACTGTACTAATTCAATTCGTGTTAATAAATTTTAGTTAAATTACCTTAATTTTCATGTGTGAGAATATTTTCTGAATAATAATTTTACAAGTTCTTTTCACAATTTTTGCCTTCCGAAACTTACCATTTGGAACGTGCATTGAGCTCATAACAATTCTTTTTTTTTCAAAGATCAGTTATTTTTTCCTAGTGAAATAAGACGTGAAACCATTCCAATCCACTCAGAAGACCATTTATTTTTCTTCTTCTTTTTTTTGCGTTCAAAGCTGCTCGAGGAAATTCTTCTAATAAAAAATACTACTGTGAAAAAAATTGGTATTTTCGAAAAAAAAACAAAGTCTGAAGTTTTTTTTCTGATGTTTTTCTAATTTTTTTCTCACCAATAATTTCTTCTATTGCCAACTATGAATGTTTCGTTTCCTCTAGCTTTTTTTTGTGTTGATCGCGAATGCAAGCAAGGATATGTGGAAGGTTTGCATGCAACCAGTTCTTTAGCGTTTCGCTAATAAATTGTGGCAAGTGAAACCGAAACGTGTTTAGTGTTAAAAAAAAAGAAGGTGAAATTGATCTTTCAGAGAGCGAAATGATTAGGGGATTGCTGTTAAAATATTTTCACTCGTTTTTTTTTTCGAAGATTTTTCCGAAAATTTCAGAAACATCTTGATTTTTCTTATTTTTTTTGGCTTGATCCCACTTTGCTTTAGTTTTTTTTTTTTAAATTTCTAACACGTAGCTATTGGACAGTTTCTTGTCAATGTTTGTCACCTATATAATAAAACGTTACTATTTATATTTATTATTCATAATGTAAGATTGCCAATCTTTATTGGTCATTCGTTTATTTACGTACGACATTGTCTGTGCACGTGTATACTGAGCAAAATAGGAGTAACAGCCTTCTTCTACAAAACGAGATGTGAAGGTGAGAGAACACATGTCGTTTAACCGAAATGTGATATTTCTCCCTCGTATACTTGTTGATGAGAGAGCGGCACATTTGTTGTGGTTTAAACGTAGCGTTCGTTACAACGAACCAGAAATTCGTTTTTGTCTATCGAACTTAACCTTCACAGCGGCTGACATTTGACATTGATGAGGTAAATGAACACTTAGAGGTATTAGAGGTATTATTTCCGAAAAAAACGAGGGATGGAAAATATTTGTGTAATTGTTGACGTACACTAAAGGATGACTATATAGGATGTTTTTCGCGGCTTGTCCGACTTCACATTTTGGTAGTCGAAACCGAAGTGAAATGTCGGAACGTCCATCACACCTTCAACGTTCTCGTCAAGCGTTTATCACTGATCACGAAAATAATTTTTAATATCTTTTTCATGCGAAAAATTCATGTTATGTTTGATGATTTATTTATCTTATGAACGAGAAAACGCGTAACATTGAGGCAAAGCTTAGGTGATTTTGTGCGATTTGTCCATAAACTTAAAGTCTGCAAAAATTCAGGAAGTTGTCGTGAAAATTTGAGTTCTTTTTTTCATCTACACTTAAGATTTTTCAAAAATTTCTATAAACAGTTTAACCTGCTACTTATAGAAGGACCGCTTATTAAAAAGAAAAGCTCACTTTATGACGAAGGAGCGACGCTTATTTACTACTCTGGTATGCTCGTCCACAATAATAACTTCACAACTTAAATGCCCATTTATTTTTCTTAACGTCCCTAAGAGGACCATACAAAACGATCGCAGCCCTTTAAATATTAGCAAAAACCGACTGTCCCCTTATTTCCAATATGTTCGCCACCTTTGCGTTCACAATTTGTCATCACGATATTCTCATCCATCAGCGTGTGCAGCGTAAGCAAATCAGCAGTATGTAAAAGTAATATACGACTAAAGTCATTAAAATAGGAAGCCCTCAAAAACAAAATTTATTAATTACACCATCAATATACAGAAATGCTCTCATTTTCAAACCCATATTAAAAATATATCCAACTGCAACACTGAAACATAGATGACGCAGAAAGAAAGTGGGGAACTGAAGGAAAAAAAACAAAAGAAATGTTAAAGATAAAACAGAACAATAACACCAGCACTTGAAAGAAAATAAGCGGCCCGCTTTCACAAAAAACGAATATCGCTGAAGCCGAAGAACACTTCTGAGCCAATCTGTACCACTTCGATTGGCGAAATAACGCCCTAAAAAACTCGCTCATCTAACTGTTATGAATGAGGGTTGCGACGGAAGAGATTTGAAAAAAAAAAACTGGAAGACAAAATCGAACTCCAGAAGATACTGCAATTCCGATTTCACTAAGCAAGTGCTCCTAAAAACGTGGGATAGAAAGTTCGGAGGAAAAAGACCGAAATTCTAAGTACTCCTTTTGAAGTACTTAAAAGTACTCCTTTTCTTGAGCCCTACTGCAAACGTACTCCTTTTCTTCGCTGAACGACCCAGTACAATCAATCAAAAGCATCGGAGTCGTCGTCACTCAACACAATCGTAGATTAAAGCGGATCGAATGAAACGCGGTTAAGGCCGTCTCATCAGCCTGATCGCAAGTAGCTCAAAACCTAATTTAAGCACTATTACTTTTTGGTTGCACTAAGAGATGGCATAACATCTCCGCTCCAGGGCAACTTAAATATATGCAAATTTGCCGGTACATTATTTATTTCATATATTTCATCCCCGAGTTATTACACTGCGATGCCCGTCAAATACTAAAAAAGTACTTTTTAATTCAGTATGCCAAAGGTGATTCCGAAAATTCCCCGAGACGACCAATGTGTAAAAGCAGCCGGTTGAGTGTGACATTCCTCTCTTCATTTGATGATTGTCGCGACGCACTTTTGAAAACAAACAACTTTAAAAAATACGCATACAACCACAACGCTGCAAACGACTAAAATAGAAGGTAAACAGGAGGTAGACCAAAGCGCATAGCACGAGCTCATCTGCTGCGCATAACATCTCGTTTACTGTTCACTAGGAACCGTTTATCCTCTCGAATATATAACGTTAACAATAAGCTGCCATCTAACGTACTTTAATCTAGGGAGCCTCTCCTCTAGACGGCATTAGATAAAATGCCAGTTTATTTGGTAGAGATCGCAAAACACCAACTTCTCAACTTCGTCTCATCAGTCGCTCTCCGGTTCAAGCCATTTCCGTTGAAGACTCTCGACTATTTCATCGAGTCCCCCCTCCTAGCGGCTTGCCCTATCGATTCTGGATCTGGGTCCCTCCTGTCACAAAAAAATCACTCCTCGCAGTACACTGTTTCGATTTCTTTTTTCGCAACCGCTTTTCAGTAAGCTTCCTCACCGACCACATTAAATTTTCGACTAACTACATAAACAAACGATCATCTCAACCGTAGTTAGCAAGCGCCGTTCATCTACAAATCAATACAATGATATACGCAACTGAATATATATCAAGCGTCTTTCGTTCGACTAGTAAATTTTTAAAAAAATAAAATAAAGACATTATACAGGACAAAGCTCATGCGCTCTATTATTCGTAAACTGAGAGTGAATAAATTTTCTAAGATTCACCGTGGTGAGGCTGTCGACAAAAAACCATAGGGTGGAGGAAATGAAACTCTATAGTCTCTGTTCGACATAGTTCGGCAAATAAGCTATTCCCTCTCAGACCAATACTTCTTCCCCATCCCTCCCCTCCAGAAAATCGTAATAATGATCAGCAAGCGTGAAAATGAAGCTAACCTAATGTTTTACGGCTTGGGCTTGCTCCCTGAGTCTGACCTCGAGTTCGTGGATCCTCGTACGCGCTTGCATCAACTCACCCTGAAGGGTTCCGACCTGCGTACTCAATTCAGCCTCCATCTTACGCGCCTTCTCCAACTCTACTGTCAGGTGTGCCTTCTCGTTTACTTAAAATATCATCTATTTCTAATACCATATAGCGGCGATTGGAGACTACACCCATAAGCGCAGTTTCAATTTTCTAGGCAGATACTCCAACGAGATATTTTGTAGTAAAGAATGCATGACACTACATTCATCAGTGTAATTAACCATGCATGACACTATTTGAATTATATATTCAATTTGCAGTAAACTGTATTGTGCTCTCGCAGTGGATAGCGAAGTTTCATTGTGCGTGGAGGGTGGTTGGAACTACGTATTTTGTAATCGTTTGCTAATACTTATTAAAGACATCCACCCATACATGGGCAATTCTCGTCAAATAATTCTCGTCCCCGTTTTTGCTGCTCGGCTGCGAGTGGCAGCTACTGCAGTCGATTCATGGTAGCGAAGTAGCAGCAGCATCCCCCTCCGTTGCTGCCGGATGCTGCTACCACCGTCTATTTCTTGGTAGAGCCGTTACTGTTACTTGCTTAACGACCTTCGCTACCATGAATCGACTGCAGTAGCTGCCACTCGCAGCCAGGCAGCAAAAACGGGGACGAGAATTATTTATGCATGGGCGGATGTTATTAATGAACATTAGCAAACGATTACAAAATACGTAATTCCAACCACCCTCCAAACAGAATGAAACCTCGCTATCCACTACGAGCGCACAATATAGTTTACTGCAAATTGTATGTGTAATTCAAATTCGATATCGAGTAACTGTGCAAACCAAATAAGTGAGTATCAACCTGAGAAAGAAACGCATTCGATAACAATATGAAAACTGCGCATCACTTATCTTTTGCTGCTGTAAGCTTGTGACGGTAAATATGAGAAAAATGATTCGGCTAGAGAATGTGGAGGATGCTTGAGTGTCTGAACAGCAACAAAACAAACGTTGTTACTAGACGACGTTTTCATATCATAAAATCATATCCGCAGTAGCTTCGATCAAACTGGCTTTTATGAACTAGGCAATCACCGTTAATATTATAAAGAAACCTCAGCCATTATAAAGAATTATAAAGAAACCATCATCTTATAAAGACGAAACCTCAGTAAATAAAAATGCTTGTCTCTACTCGGACGCCTTACCTTTCTACCAACTTACCTTTTGCCGTATCTCCTCAAAATTCTACGAGTTTAAATTACAGGATGTGATATAAATTGGAAACGAAGCTGATTAAGTCTAGATCAACTTCATTTTAAACCTTATTGTGATTCATATAACAAATGCAGTACTGCGTCTTCAAGTCCAAATAAACTGAACTTACCTTAAACTTCCCATGTCACTTACTCTTACAGTAAAACAATATCAAGACAGTATGGCGTCATATGAGACAGCACCGAGGTGGCAGTTTATAAAATGTCAGTTCCAGAAATAACAAAAATGGACAAAGAGCGTACATACCTTCGGCATCCCTGAGCAGTTCGCAGATTCTTTTGTAGCGATTCCTATATTTATTTGCTTCAGCCTCAGCCTTCAATGCCGCTTCCGTTTGTACGGTTAGCTGCGTCAATGTTTCTAATAATTTGGCTCGATACAACGTCATTAGCTGCCTTTCTCTCTGCAACTGATTCAATGCAAACAGCTCCTTCGAAATGACGAATAACTGCACGCAATAGTTGAAATTCATGTGGCTTTTAAAGGGCGTCCTTACAGCTGTAAAATCGTTCGCCAAATTAATGAGGAAACCTTCCGTCCATTTAATATGAAAATAACATGGATTCTGTGCGGTCTTCTGAAGCACATCAGTTTTCGCACCGTAATTTTTAAACTTGCCTTCACCTTATTTCTTTCGTCCATATGTCACCCTACTTCTTCAGGCTCCTATGCGAAAGTCACGTCTCCTTCTTAGGGGGTGAAGGCGGAAGAGTGAAGGAGGAAGGATGGAGGCACAAACTATCTTTACAGAGCAGCAAATGCGACTTTTTGACAAAAAAAATATTTTGTGCTCACTAAAGCTAACTCGAGCATAAAAAAGGATGTTTATAGGGGTCCCGCGCTTCCATAAATGATCCAGTTCTAGCCGGGTTGGGGTTTTACCTCCCGCGGGCAAGATCTTTCGACCTTCGATGAAGCGACTCGCCCATTTCGCCAAGCAGGAAACAGTTTTGCGCACCCTTTAAGATGCAAACGGATGCAAAGGCAGCTGCAATTTCATCGTTTCCCGTATCGATGCAGCTGTGCCCACGCATGATTGTTTCGACCAGTTTCGAAACGCCTGGTGGTCAGCCTGCCGGCGATCCATCGGGTAAACAGCCGAGAATCGAACCTACCACTCAGCTACTGCCCTCCCGCCCTCTCAGATAATATCAATAATTTGGTACAAATCATACCGCTTTATTTTGTCCACCTTCTCTATTCAAAAGTTCTGTCGCTCGTTTGTCTAAATCTGCGATCACTGTTTCTGCTGGATTCTTGTCGCTGACATTCTCGACTTTCTCGACGGATGTCTGAAATTAGTTTTGGCACGCAAACCACTAAACCTGTTACGGGAAATTAAACTCATTTCAAAACCACAGGCTCTTATAAGAGTTGCAAACTTCGATTCGCACCTAGAAATTCAGTGAGCAGTTGAGACCACAACGGCTGAAGTACAAGAATCGATCCGAGGTATTCAATCACGAGTTGAGCGATTTTGCCGCTGGCTACTTGTCGAGCCAGATAAGGCCAAACGAAGGTGAACAATTTCATGTGCGTAAAAGAAGAAAGCTCATATACAGAGGATGCAATATGTTCTCTTTTTTTTCACATGAATCATTAAAAAGTGCGTTCAATGATATTTCGGACGATAATCCGGTTTATGCATGAGACAGCATCTGAATGAAATATTGACTGATGATGGATCTTTAAAAGCAAACTTGGAATAAGTTTTGCCACACCTTTTGAAAAGTTAGCAGAATTCACTCCCTTTATTCATACTTCCCCTTTCCCAAGCTCCCTAACATCGAGCCAATACTAACCACAAGTTTTGACAAATCAACTGATTCCCACTAAACTGGTGTACTAGCCGATTTCTACAAACATATTGACAGCCGATGTCTCGAAGAAATCATGTCAGCTGAAGTAACGTTCGTATCAGATTACCATAATAGGCAATGAAATTTAAAAAAAAAACAAACGAAAGCAAGCTCACCTCAGAAGTTTGTGCGGAGGTAGGAGGCGGTGTGTGCACATTCGAAGCACTCTCCCGACTATTCTTCAGCGCCTCTCGTAAGTCCTGGAAAGTGAAACAGCTCTTAAATCCTTGTAGCCTAATTCGATATATAATTTATGAGCAGAAACTTCAAGTCCTGGGTATCTATCGATTCCTGTTAGGTGCAATCCTCCCAAGTAACCAAAACATACTTTATCTAACCGCCCCTCCCCCTCGACTAGCTGATTTGCAGCAACCGAATATCGTGAAACAAGTGCAGGCCTCCATTCGTCAGGCGCTTTTCCAATAGCTAAGAATGGTAAAGGGGGAAGAGAATTGCCCATATATGAATTAAAAAGCTAACACGTCATTGAAATAAAAGATTTACCTCACGGAATTTTTTCTCTATATAATCCTCGTCAGCATCCTGCACAATAAATCCGTCTGAATCCACCACTTGAGGCTGTAACTGAAAATATTTCATTTTTTTTACACCATATGTGTTACAATGCAAGGAAATTTTTGTTAAACTCGTAATCATCTTCACTATGTTTGTGTTACAGCAATCCTCAAGATTGCTATTGTGTCGTTCGCCTCCAAAACACTTGCTTTTAATAGTCAGTGCGCATCATAGTGCCCTTTGCACCGCCACTTTGCATGAACCGAACGTTCGCCTTTAATTACCGGCCAACTGGTAGACATGGACCGCCAGTATCGCAACCCTCCATTGCACTACCGAACCATAAATTGTAAGAAGTTCAAGTCGGCTCTTTTTTAACAGATTTTCTGCATTTCTGGTGGTAATTAATCAGCGACCGATACCAAAAGGAATAAGTAAAGGGATAAAGACGGGTCCACTGTTACATATTCTGATTATGAAAATTTCGTTGACACTGGAGTTTTCGAGTGAAGAAATCTTCAAAATTTCTCATAACTATATCCTCATGAATAAAAGAGCTAAAAAACGTTTTTTTACCTGACATTTTCGATATCAAAGAAATAGACAGAATAGCATGAGAGCTCGGCAATCTTAACGTTACAATAACGGAGCGACAATTTGTTGAAATTTTGCCCAACAATACGTTCAAATTGAAAAATTTAAGCACTGAAGTGGAGAGGCACAATCGCTGACGATTGCAGTTTTGAAATTTTTCGACATATACGACACGACAACTTTTTGGGTCGGGTACGGAAACAGTATGAAACATTTGTTAGAAACCTCATTCTATACTCGCATGAACTTAGTCGTTCAAACAAATTTCATATTACTATTCTCTCAGTGCCTACATTACTGTCCCTTACTTTTTCACTCTTTCTATAAAAGTTTCAACTAAGCCATTGTCAAATATCTCGAAAACTACTTCTTCCTCGCTCCCTTCCAAAAATGCTGACGATGATTTCGAGCCACCGCACAATTGAAAAAGTTATATTTGAAAAAGTTTTAAGTCGATTTTTGCAAAACGATTTTTGCAAAAGTTATACCGATTATACTCTAAGAGAAAACAGTAAGCAACCTTCTTTGCTTTTTTGCCCTTTTGCTTCGGCTTCTGAGATATGACGTGCACTAAGAGACCACTGTTGGTTACCTTATCTCTCTTCTTAGTGCCTCCAGAACGTCCCTGAAAGATATCGAAACATTTGCATCTCATTAACACACAACCAGCCAGCTATGCTCTACCGTTATCCTCATCAGGTGTAGTGCTCTTTTAAATCAATCCTTGCATTTAAAACTAAGTCGAAAATCTAAATTAAATTAAATTACTTGAAACACAATTAAATTCCGGATTGACGTTACATAGAAAGAAGATCGACGACAAGCGACCCAAATCACATTTCGGGCAAATTATGTCTCTCGAAAATGTGAAACGATGGCTCGATTCCTTTTCGTGAACCTTCCAAAACGAAATGGCATTGTATGCATTTCATGTGAGGAAATGTGCGACTGCTCACAGGTGATGACACTGGGAATTTAAATTTGTTGGTATTCGCGACCCAGCAAATTAAACTGTGAAACATTGGCAGTCAGCGTTCCTTAATATCCAGGTGATGCATGGGCAATTACCACTGGGGGAGGAGGGAAGGAACGGAATGGGCGGTAGGTGGGAAGAAGCGTGGAGGGAGAGTGGGGAGAAGTTTGGGAAGACGAGGATAGGCAAGGATGATCCCCAAATCTTAAAATCTGGTCCGAAAATCCTCCGCTCTCACGTTCAGCGTAAAAAATGATGATCATCAAAAATTATCCGAAACTGGAAAGCACGGAGAGAGGAGGAAGGACGGGGTATCTGATTCAGATCGTGGTAGCATTTCTTTTTTTTTTAAACCCCACTTACTCTAATTTCATAAAAACAAAAAAGAAACTTTAAAGCACTCGTCACTTATTCGGCAAACGTGTGGTTGGTAGCAAACTGTTAAATTCCAGTTTTGGTGCGGCTCAAAAATGGCTGATAATTTGCCCGAAACAAACAATGAACACAATTCCTGCGGGCGGAATATATGCTTATGCAAATTATTTCTTACTTATATGCTTTAGTCATCTACATTTGACCATTCTAGTCCAATAAATATTGCCTTCGTTTCAATAATTCTCCACCTACCCGTGATCGATTCCATATACTTGGCGAAACTACGAACCGACCATGTGTTACTGATGCAAAAATAAATAATTTAAAGTACAACCGCTGAACAGTATGAAGTGACTCGCACAGAAAGTGCTGCAAAAACCTGCTCGTATCGGAATAAACTTCTTCAACTCATCTAAATTACTGCTTATTTCTCAATTAAAATTTTGTTGAATAACATACGCGGATGCTGTGCTATTTATTAAGCGTACCTTATAGTGATATGTATCGCATATTCACTGTGCGTTTGGAGCGCTCATTGAACGCTTCTCTACACATATATGGCATGCATGTAAATGCATCTAGCTTGATAAGCAGTGAATATTGGAAGTATGAAAGATGAAAAATTCAAAAGAACTGAACACCTTGCCGTCTAGTGATACGGACTTGTTGCCTTCACCTTCACTCGACGAACTCGAATCGTCATCGATCTTGAGAACAGCGAATTTCGATTGTTGCCCACTGAGAAATGGCATTCCTACTGTGTTCAATACTCTGTAAACAACAAAAAACACAACTGCAGTTAATTAAAACCTCTTCAACAGCTCCCTCACCCCCTCCCTTCCTCCGTCCCCCTGCAAATTCAGCTCGCAATAAATCACCCGCTGGAAATTTCTAAATGAACGCTAGCTCCTCATCAGCCAGCGGGAAAAGGAGACAGAGGAAGCAAATGGAAAGCATTCATCCCAATTAAATATTTGATATCGTAGTTATTATCTCGTTGGAGGTATAACTGTAATTGGCAATTTTGATCTTTTCATATGAGTAAAACGCCTTGATATTCGTCTAAACTGCAATCGCATTTTCGGATCGGAACGAAACCATGGAACACTGTGTCGCGACACTGCCACTTTCGACATTTACGACTCGAACATTTTCATGGAGGTCGGAAGAGTACAGGGTGGGAGATGGGTAGATGACGAAGGAAGGAATTTCACTTTCTAATATGCTATTCCTGAACGCTGCTTCACTTCGCCTAATTCAAATGCCCTCCCCCCCCGGGCCCCCCCTCTCCTGTAACTGCCGCCGAAAATGCTCGAGATGAAAATGTCGGCACATAAACGATGGCAAATGCATTTAATACAAAGAGCGTATTTTCTCGAGGAAGAGGCGCGAAAGGGCTCACACTTTTGTGTGCCCTTGAACGGGGGTGTATACTTAGGGAGCTTTAAGAAATTCTGGACCACGATTTCGACATCTTCCGCAACGAATACGCGTTGGTGGGTGTGGAAAAGATGAGCCCGAAGTCTGGGGTCACATTTCAGTCGTGGACAATGGTCAAAACAATGAGCGAAACTTGCTGCGATTCTCGCGCATCACATAGGCGAGATTTCAAACTATTCGACTGAAGGTTCTGAAATAGGTGAGGAAAACAAATATTACGTGTGTTATTAAAACAATCGAATATTTGCATAACATCCAATTGGTTCTTCAATTACAAATCCGATCAAACAGAAAAAAAAACAACTCATCAAGTTCCACTCTGTGCCAAAGCAGCGCTCGACATATTTATCGTAAAAAGTTCACATGCGTTCACCACCATATTCTTCAATTCAGATTTTATACGATCAAAGTAAGAGAGGATCATCGAAATGTGATAGACAGACTACTGGTAAATGGCTCGAAGCTCACTTTGAGTTCAGCATTTAAAATTAAGTTTTTGTCGCCTAGTACAGTTGTTGCACACACAAGTTCAGTGCTGCAGTTTTAGTGCTTCACCTCTTCTTTGATACGCTGTGCTTGA
>JPKZ01000195.1:278949-295748 GCA_000803305.1 Toxocara canis | reverse complement strand
TTCATTGCTGGCATTAGCGCGATTGTGAATTCTTTAACGTATTACTTTAATCGTTTTTAATCTTCTGATTTGTTGCAAATGCACATATTCATTGCAAATGTCAGCAATATAAAATTGTGCTGCTCTTTTGTTCCATAGCTCGGTATCAAATCGTTGCCGTATTTGGCCCAACCACCACCAATCATATGTTACATTTTCAGTAAGGAGCGTATTTGAATGAAAGATGGCTCCTGCAAAGAAAGGCAAGCAGGATAGGAAGTCAAGAAGTGCAATGAGTGAGGTTGTTACTCGAGAATATACTATCAATTTGCACAAACGCATCTTTGGAGTGTTCGTTATTCTCCGTTTTTTTTTTTAAATTTTATTCTTTCTTTAATCTGCGTGTTTAATTTTATATGAAATCTGGAGAGATGCACAATATCCTGTTATTGAATATCCTCAGAAATGTGGGGCTATACGAGTATTTTTGGACGTTTTGATTTCTATCCATTGTTTGCAAATAAAAAAATGCGAGACCCTCAGTCGTTCACATGAACCCGAAACAAAAGCACACTTCCAGTGCAACAGTTCGCCAACTACCCTGTACATGTGACCAACACGTGACGATCCTCCAATGCTTCGTACATTCGACTATCCTACCTCTGATCACTTAGTTATTGTGTTCTAGAAAAACATCAAACGAACTAAATGACTTCTCGTTTTCTTAGATCAACAGCTATGGCCTATGTAAGCGATAGTGATGATAGCATTTAAGGTGAGCCAGCTAGAGGCTATCGCTTCTTGCAGTCCTGATAAACCACTTGGTAGTTGTGGTGTTCGAAGAACCCTTTGTTCATTTTTTTAAAGTTGTAATATGCGTACGGAATATGAACGTGTGCAAAAAATCAAGCAGAGAAATCCAAATTTTGTTTTCGAAGTTCGCATTCATATGTTTAAGTTGATTAAAGTTGCCTCATTAACCACCCTCCTCCCTTCTTCAATTCGAAGTCACTCTTAACCCCTGACTCTGACCCTTGGTCCCGATCTCATCCTTTGCTTTCCGTTCTCCTCCCTTCTTCAATTCGAAGTCACTCTTAACCCCTGACTTTGACCCTTAGTCCTGACCTCATCCCTTTTTTCGGTTCTTTTTTTGAACTAACTGCTATAAAACATTCGTTGTAGCGGCTTCAAAAATCGAGCACCACGCGCAATCGATGAAGTGCGTAAATTCGCCGAAGAGCAAATGGGAACGAAAGACGTTCGTGTGGATACGCGACTGAATAAGTTCTTGTGGTCGAAAGGAATCCGGTATCGTTTTTCGGCATTGCTTTCTACACATTCCGTTTGTGAAGTTCGACTTCAATAATAATTAGACCACTGCGACAGGAACGGCACTGATGTGCATATTTAAATGCAGCAACAATATGGCTTCATTTCTGAAGGGTGATGAATGCTTCACGTAGAAAAACTCGCGAGCTTAAACTCTCAGAAGTAGTACAGATTCACTTTAATGCAGTACAATCATAATAGTGGGCAGTCGCGTTTCGTAATCTTTAGGGATGCAGGAAAAGGAGTGTAGTCTTCGATATTTTCAAAAGTATGTGATCGGCGCCTTTTACCATTCTTATGGCGATGGAAGATTTAAGAGATGATGTTCGCGGCCGTCATAGCGTCGCTATGGCAAACACGACCTGTTCAGGTTCATGGAAATGCATTTTCAAGAAACGCATAAGACGCATAAGACAAGCGTCCATGAGCGGCGATCAGAAATTACTATTCAAAGATACGTGATCTTGCTGAACATGGTCTGTGAAGCGCCAGGCTCATGATCTCGCAGGTTCAAGTCTCACATATGACTGGTCTAATTCATTCGCTGAACCAGCGCTTTTCTTTTATATGTGTAAGGATGTAGCAACTGAAAAGCTTCCGTTAGAAGGATGTTGAAATTTGACGAATATGGTTTGCGCAGATCACGTAGACTGAATTTCTCGCTCTGAAATTAACCATGACCGATCTGACGCTGTTCTGAGTCATATTTTTTTAATTATATTTTTTCAAAATTCCGACGTTATCTATTTAAAAGAACTGTGCTGTCATCCTGACGTAGCTTCCCTTCGCCAGTGACGGGGGAGAAATGGGACGCGTGTAATCGAGAGGGAATCTGTAAGGTGCAGCGGCTTTTCAATTTTTAATCAGGAATGGAGCGGCGAGGACATAAAGTTCTGCGGCAATCTAGGCAACAAATGTAAAGTGTGATTTAACAAATTAAAAGGTTAACTCCGCTGCAGTGATGTCACAATGTATTTTGAGGTTAAACGCCTCCCACAGAAGTGTTCAACAATGGCTAGGCCTCTCCCTCCCTCCCCGCCCACCCCATGATCACTCTCTTAAAGGAGGCGGAATTCGTTGGATGCAGCTGCTTGCCGTCATGAGTTCAGTAGTTTAAAATATATAGATTGAGAAACGTTATGTATTCTAAACTAAAGCAGTATTTAGCAAGCGCATAAATTAAGGAATGTGCCCTATCGTGTGCGTGTTCGTTTGTCGCGTCGACGCAATGATGATGAAGACTCGCCATATAAGCTGTACACGTTGGTCACACACGTACCCGTCACCAGCTTCAAGAAATTGACAACCGTGAACGTGGATAGCGAGGAATGAGTTCATTGTTTGCATGTATTTTGCGCTTCTTGTTTGTTTGCCGCTGGAATTGGAATTATGCGAATACCTTTGTATTTTCATTATTGTACTGCATTCCAATAAAGGCTAACGACCGCTAATGAAGCAGATAAAAAACTTTTCAAACGAACAGTCGGACTTGTGCATGAAAAAGCTGGTCTGGGAGGTGAGATGCCAACTGAACGTTGGGACGACGATTATTTTCAAGTTCACCTGCCTGGCATCCAGATCGCGGCAGCGGCACTTTGGTGAAAGGTTGCGTAATCCCATCGCTATATGCACTATGAGGCAAAGGATGTTGGCAACAATTGTGACGACCCCTTAACCGCGCACGCTTTGGTGCAGCGCCAGCACGAGCTGTTCCTGCCGTTCGTGGGTGTAGTTCAAGTCCCCGTCCTGGTGATGTTGGCTGCTCGAGCGAGGACGTGATGAATAAGGACTGCTTGAAGAAGTGAAAGTTGGATATTACCCTCTAAGAAGTGCTGATCCGACCCTCTTGCAGTTTCCAACATATCTCTTTTGTGGGAAGGAACAATTTACACTACTTCATGGCTACCCCAAATGCGGAAACAAATGCCTGCCTTCATAGAGCCTCACTTTCAATTTTTCGCCTCCGAATTTTACTGCGATATGCTCAAGTAGCAGTTCGACTTTTTTGTCGAGATAGTGGTGCTAGCTGGATGCCTTTTCGCCCGACGAACCCATTACTGCTTCAGATTTTGACGCAAATTAGACACAGTTGATCCGTGACAAGAGCTATAGACGAAGAAAAAAACGCCAACCATTCCGGCCTTCCTGTCTGGGACAAATCGGAACGTCTGCGATTTATACAGCGATTTCTGATAGATGTTCATCTATCCCATTTCTGACAGAATTTCATTCTTCCAGTTCATCAAAGCAATTAATCCTTCGAACATATCCTTATCCTTTGAACCACCTTGGGATCGTCGGATCGCGCTTAGATTTCTGCTAGTAATTTAAGCCAAACAAGTGAATGATGTAACAAAGAGGATACGGTTAAAAAGCGGCTACAGCATAAGGCGGGTGAAAGGTGACGACCACCACCGAACGTTACATATCGTTACGCAAACCGCACAGTCAATTTATCACATATTCAAAACACATCAGTTTTTAATGGCAGCCGTCCAAACCTAGCCGCTCGATTTTATCAGCTTACAAATGGATGCGGTATCCTTAGAAATGTCGTAGCTATACTCAAAACCCGAAATTTTAGGAATCCCTCATAAGGAATCACTTTCACATTCAATTTTATCAGCAAACAGTGTGACATCCGGACGCACGTCACATAAAGCGACTGCGAACGGGACGTGTGACGATACAAGAGCCGTTGGACTAGTTAATCGCTGTCCTTATGTGAAGTTTGTTCTATATGGCATATGGCCGCCTGCTAGCTAAAGCAGTTACGTTCAACAGATCACTCCAAAGATGCAGTTCTTATATTTTCCACCCCTCAGAAACTCTTGTTTACCCGGATCTCCTGGACCGCTATTCCAAGTGCTTAAAATAGTGTTGCATAAAGGTACAGTAGTTTACCTGCCAAACAGAACTCATGCTAGCCAACCATGAACAAGCAACCCATTTATGAATCGAGAGTGTTCGGAGGTAGGCAAAGTGTTTTACGCACTAAGCTATCCGCAATTCGTTCAAACTGTTCTCGATCCTCTCGCCACATCTTTGCTGCGTTCACGTTTGCTGCACTCTCATCATTTGGCTCTTAAAAAGTGCAAAATTACGTTAATGAATTCTCAGGTATACCCAAAAAGAGTAACTGAAAGGTTTTATTTTAATCTTTATATCTGTTCACTTTGCGCAATATTCAAAGATGAATGTTCAATTCCTCCTTCATTGCCACCTGGTGGAAATAATTCTGCTAAATCACAGGAACACCATGAACACCACCCAAATCTTAATCGTTATTCCAGATCGCTTTGTTGGCTTCTTTTCTTATTTTTCTAATAAGTAGCTCGTTGCGAACATCTTCGGGCGGAGTCTCCCCGCGTGATCTTCCTTCTTTTTTTTCACATAGCCAATCTCAAAATAGCCTCAACTCTGGTCTAAAATCAAAATGCACTCTTTCTGAAACATTCTTTTTCGAGCAAGCGGAGTAAATGATGAACAGCTTTTGGATGCCGGGTGCGAACGCTGTCGTTCAAAAAAAGTAATAATTTGCACTCCTAGACATTTCTTCCGTCTCGCAGAAAGAGCACTCCTCCCCTCGGACATCAGCAGGAATCGTTCACTTATCCAATTCGTTATCCGCTTATCTTTTAAAGTATCACAGTTCTACCCCACTCTAAAACAAATCTCCGGGCTTCAAATTTCAAATCTTCAACAAACTCAACGCGACTAACCAGCTAACATAGACACGACCGAGAGGAGTATTTTCTCGACCGACTGCACGGGTGACCAGCGTTCAGCACTAGTCTCATATCCGGTCGGGTCAACGCCCGGTGCGTGCAGAATACTTATACACACGCGACCATCCGGATAGATGTTTGGATGAAACAAATCACACGTGAACTGCATCTTTGGAGGCGACAACGGATAATCCTTAAAGTACATTATTTTATACCCTTAAAGTAATACCTATTCTGCACCTATTTTGTACCCTTACTATATACACATAACCGTTATTTTATATTGATGTGAGGTTTTACATACCCTGTCCCTTAAAATGCCTACTTTGAAATTACTAGTCATAGTTTCAGTTCTGCCGAGTAGGCAACAGAACTCGTGAAGCTTGACTCGTTATTGGCAGGGTTGCTCCATCCACTGTCGTATTTGGGCGCTGCGCTCCATCTCGATTGTGTACAAGAAAAACTTTTTTAGTGTTTCAGTCAGGGGTCTTTATCGTGACAGTAACAAGAAGCGTAAAACTTAAAAATAAGAGTAAATAATGGCAAAATAGAAGTGAAATTCACTTTTGCGAAAAGGTTTTTCCTTGTTTTTGTTTTCCAAAATTCCAACTTTATTAACACTATCACGCATGCGCCATCCGGACCAGTAACCCTCTCCCCCTTTTCTACATTTTGAGCACGGCAATGGGTCCGCCTACAGCAGGGGATCTCTCCCCTCATTTCTTCAATTCGACGGGCGCATGCAAAACAGGAAAGCGAAATCTGGAAGGTTTACGAAAACAGCTTCACGCAAGCAAGGCACCATTTCACTGGAAAGGCTCCTAGCATTTGCAGAGTAAAACGTCGTGCAAGACGACTCGAACCCGACCGACTTTATTCATTCATACGTTCGATGAATGTTAACTTCTATGTAGATCTCACAAATGAGGTGCGACCGAATGCATGAATGCCAAAAAATTAATAAACCTACAAACTCCAAACTGCGACAGCGTACACAGGATCAAAAAAAGCAGCCGCTTAATTTCTTAAATTGAAAAAATCGTTTTTATCGCTAACTACATTCATTTTCTACTCGTCTCAACCTAATTTCGATTTATTTAGTAAGTAAAACTGTCAAAATTTTGCAATTTCGAACACGACAGATCGATCCCCTTTAGTTTTTGCATTTAAGGAGTTGTGGAAATAAGATTTAGCGCACCCTCAGTAGCACCTGAGCGAGAAGCAAAAAGCATCTAAAGCGACGAAATTTCACGTTCGAAGTTGATATTCTCAGCACCAACTTCGAAACTGAGACAACATCGATCTTAAAATTTTCTTCCTTCGTTATCAATGGCAGCTGAATTGTCGTGCTTCCGTGAATTAGTTCGTAAATTAAATAATTAAATACTTAACTTCTGTAAAATAATTAAAACAGTGAAGACTGAAGATGAAGCGATTGAAGAAATGCGAAAGTGATAACAGCCATGATCACATATACGTAAAGCGCGCCAACAAACCAATGAGAATATTTTCTTCCGATATGAGGCTCGAAAAATTTCCAACTCTCCGAAACTAAATCGTCAGCCGCTACAAACACACCTGATTTTTATACCCGCAGCCAAGGCGTGAGTTGTGAGAATTCACAAGCTATTGCAATTGAAATTTCCATTTTCTCTTTATTGAAGTCTCATTCACAGTCTTCGCTGAAGCGTTGCGCTTGCCGTGCATCTTCACAGACAATCAGCATGCTTAACTAAGCATTTTGTTTGTAAATGATAAAAAAAATAAACAAACCTGAGGAAAAGTAATCCTTGCCGGAAAGACACCATTTTCAAAGCACGTTCCATCCGGACCGGTGATGAGACATTCCCATTCGAAAAAATTCTCTTCATCTATCGGACCTGCGATGATACCATCGGGTGGATCGAGTGTTAGCTCTGCATATCGTCAAATGAATGAATGAAAGGAAATGCTTGCACGAAATGCCGGCCGAATGCATACAAATTTTTTGGCTTTTTTAAAACAGTTCTTTTCGGTGTCGATGGACAATTGCGAAATCGGGTCCTCTTAGCAACAAAGGCCTGTGGTGCACTTAGCGAATTTCAAAGCCATAGATTTCACGGATCCAAAGTTGAAACTCTAGAAGTTGGCAAGTACACATCCGTATGCATAGAAACGACGGCATAATGCGATCAGCAAACGCAAACTTGCGAAGCAGAAGAAAGATCCAAAGTCTTTTTTTGCATTGCCACAAAAGAGTAACGAAAAACCCAACGATCTTAGTTTACTACACAACCACATCCATTAAATAGGGGGGAGGGGGGGGGGGACAGGGGTGGATAAGACAAATGTTCATGCATGTTCATACTTTATTTCCCTTGGGCATCAGCTCTTTCATGGACCGCTGGCCAACAACTGACTTTTTTACGAACTTGTTTCAGCAAATTCAAAAAGTCATTTTAAAGGGTAAACGAATCAGCTTACGTTTGTATTCGGCCATCAGCCTCTTTAACGCGTAGCCTGCCATTATGCTGGACAAATTCCTGAAAAAAAAATCTCTTCAAATGAGCAGTGGGAACATTTCAAAAGAAAAAAAATCGCATACCTTATACGTTTTGCACAAGCTCACTCTCCCTACATACCGCAACGCAAGTTCATTGACCGAGTCTCAGCTCTGCAGAACAACGGTGATCACGAAAAACTGCCGAATAAAAAACACGCCCGTAGAGTAATAGCGCGGATAAAAATATGGGGAAACAATGGTTAAAAACACGAACGCCCCCATCAAGGTGCTAGTTGCATCTTTTAGTATCCGAACTGGAATGCCCACAGACATTACAGAAAATTAATTCAGCATAAGTACCACTCCCTCCTAATAAAATCGTCACCCTCCCCTCCCACCCGCCGATCAAAATGTCGGCAAGCGTTTTCGAAAACCGAATTTTTTTAATTTTTGCATTATTCATCCACAGCGAGTTATCGCTCATTTATGAACCCAGCGGCAAGTATAAGTATCACTTTAAATGTTCACCACCAACCTGATTAGTTGTAACTTTCCCGTGGGCAATTCATCAGGAAAAATCTTCTGAACTTTGCAAGAAAACCCCCACATATCGCTGACTTCACCACAGCGCTGTATCGATGCAAAACAAGCAATCTTAGACCGATACTAGAGTAGCGTTTAAAGATGAATACCGAATAAAAAACACGCCCGTAGAGTAATAGCGCGGATAAAAATATGGGGAAACAATGGTTAAAAACACGAACGCCCCCATCAAGGTGCTAGTTGCATCTTTTAGTATCCGAACTGGAATGCCCACAGACATTACAGAAAATTAATTCAGCATAAGTACCACTCCCTCCTAATAAAATCGTCACCCTCCCCTCCCACCCGCCGATCAAAATGTCGGCAAGCGTTTTCGAAAACCGAATTTTTTTAATTTTTGCATTATTCATCCACAGCGAGTTATCGCTCATTTATGAACCCAGCGGCAAGTATAAGTATCACTTTAAATGTTCACCACCAACCTGATTAGTTGTAACTTTCCCGTGGGCAATTCATCAGGAAAAATCTTCTGAACTTTGCAAGAAAACCCCCACATATCGCTGACTTCACCACAGCGCTGTATCGATGCAAAACAAGCAATCTTAGACCGATACTAGAGTAGCGTTTAAAGATGAATATATGCAAGCGAAGTACTTGCCGAGTGGAAGAAATGTTTGACAACCTAGTGCACTGCGAACGGTGATTCTGGACCACCTCGGAGAACCCACTGAAAAGAAACTTGGCTGGAAGAGACGGGCTGGGAGCGAGGAGTGGGAGGGAGGGATGATGGGAAGAAGAGGTGGGAAGAAGGGCGGGAAGGTTCGTGCGGTTCCAAAAAGGCAGAGACCAATTCGCTGACTGAAAGGGTAAACAACTTGTTGAGAAGCGTTTCGACCAAGAGCGACTTAGCGAAGGGATGGGGTAGGAGGGATTCGGCTATGCACTGACTGGTATGGTGAGACTCCACTCTTGTCGGGCCGAACAAAAACATCAATCGATCAAAAAAGCAAATGCTGTTACAAGTATATTAAGCACGCGGATCTTGGACCCCTCTATCTGAAGGCAACCCCCCCCCCCCCCTTTTCCTCTAACCTCACCCCTCCTCTTCCAACGCGAGAGAGGAACAGGCTCACGCCGACGAGCCTTTTGACTAGACAACTTTGCCAACAAAAAAATCCGGGACCTTGCACAAGCCTAGACCCACGAGGAACACTGAGTCGCACATCACCCCATATAACCCACCATGCAACGAAACACGCAACACCATCCTCTCCCCCCCCTTGATGACAATTAGCAACTTATAGTCGTCGGTCCCTGAATCGAACGTGCCGAAAGGTGCATCCTCTATCCGTTGCACAAATAAGCATTGCTCGCTCATGACATCAAAATGCACATGCTCTTGCGTAATGCGCAACTATACTGGACACCAACATTTATTATATCCCCGGCAATACTTACCTGCGAATCTACCCACTACACAGTATGCACCTAACACAACGACGAGCTACGAGCAAATCATGATGGCCACAAAATGGTACAGATGTCTTTATGTGCGTTACATATGTGCGCGGTCAAACAACGCTCAAAACAACGTCGAGCATTACAAATGGTAATTCACTGCGTAATACGTATACAGCAACACTGCAATCAAATGACCACAATCTTACGACCAGACACTTTTGAGAAACAATCACTGCCGGCTCAAAAAAAATATTCGCAGCTTTAGAACAAACATCTAAAAAATAACTCCGCCACTAGAGCTATATAAACATAAAATACAATTTCATAACTTGTTCATTAATAGATACGGGTAGGTGCTTCGACTCTGCTTGCAACTACACGCATTTACAATCCCTCTTTAGTATGCACCACTGCTGCTCCCCTCAAACCCTCTTGCGTATCATAACGCCACAATCATGTCCAAAAACCATCTTCTATTTAAGAATGAATATAAAGATGTCCATGAATACCTGCCTTCTACACTGAAAAATTGTGAAAGCGCAACCGCTACGACATCAGGAAAAATGAAACGACCGAGAATACAAGAAATGCTTTCACCTAAAATGCAAGAAATACCATGAATAAGTGATATTTCACCTAAAATGTCACTTATTCATGGTCCTCGAAGATCATGGCAGTGAGACGTCTCGTTCGGTACGTTACTTTTTCACAAGAAAAGAACGGACAAACGAATTTTTCGCCCACTTTATAAGATACTTTCCTGACTCACGGCTGCACTGAACATATAAAACGATATTATACACAAATTTTGACCTAATAATATAAAAATATCTTTTAGCCAAGTGAAATGCGCAGTTTCCAAGTTTTTAAAACTACAATCGGTGTTGTCGCTCAAAGAAAAAGGACCACAAACGAGAGTTGGAAGCATAACAAGAAGTCATTATTCCAAATCTAAACGCCATATATGAAGAGTTCAAATTCATTTGCGATGGGCTTTAATGAAATTGATGAGACCATTGGTGCTCGAATCGTGCGAAGTGACCGGTTGGTCGCTGTGCAACTCCGGCTGAATCACCTTTGCCAACTGCTTGCCCAATTCAACACTGCAATCCATTAAATACATCAATCCGTATGGGCTCATATTTCAGCCAAACAACGTCTGCACGAAGATAGTGCCCCTATGATGCAAGCCCCTCCCTTTCTCCCCTCCCCTCCCCCCAACAGCCCAAAAAGTTCAAACCTGCACTCGCTAACTGTTCTTCAATAATGAACAAACGTATCTGCATCACAGAAAGACACCGACCCGAAAAAAAGCAACCATCTGTATGGGTCTTCCGATTTCAAAGACATCAGAAGGCGAGTTAATCGATTCGCATGACCTACTCTCGCATTTGATGTTCTCCGAATGCCGGAAGTTCACCGACAGCGATCAAAAATCTAAACCAAAAAGATGGAGCTCCGCCACAAAAAGAATTATGGAAATTCTTTGAGGTTCCCAGTTGGTCTTGCAGAAACCCTTTTCCACGATCGGCGCTTATTCGTTTTAATTTCTCACGGTTCACATTTTAGTGCCGTCTCACGTGTGCTATATGCAAAAGAATGAGCACGGAATTTTAAAAAAATAAATAAGTAAAAGGATCATTTCAAACGGCGGAAAATTTCTTTAGACATTCTTTAGTTAACCGTTAAAATATACAGCTTCATCATCACGCGTCTCTGCAAGAAACTTACAAGTTTTAAGCCCTCAAGCAAAATTCAAGCATAAACGTTATGATCTATTCAAGAAAACGGTAAACATACCCCCACTGATCATAGCTATTGATGTTCCATACAATACCCTGCACGAAAATCTTCTGCTCGTAGAGCGCAATCAAAGCACCCAACGTTAACGGGCTCACAATTGGCAAAACGATCGAGTTTGTCGGACGATTTCCTTCGAATACCTGCAGAACTGATGTTAGCAAATGACAAACCGGGCGTATATCCCTATGTAAATGTCGAAGATTGAACATAGAGCTAAGTAACGGAAAACTCGCACTACGGAAGCCCATAGCTAAGTAACGAAAAACTCGCACTACAGAAATGCACAAGTTAGGGCTGGATATAGTCATGTTAGGTGCTGCAAAAAACATTGTGGATTCCGGTTAATCGTGTACAAAGGCCCGGTGCATGAAACTTTTCAAAATCATCATCGTAAAAATCATCATGGCACTTCATACGGATCTAAGGATTAAACCATGAAAGTTCGATCATTCAGGGCGATAAGTGAACTAAGAAGTACAGTGACAACAGAAAGGATGAAAGAGAGCACAAACTTTATGAGGAAGAATCTTTGCGATCTTATCTTCACTCATTTTAGAAGCGACCAGTTCCGCTTTAGCTTCATCCGGTGTTTTACCTTTCATTAGTGCCTCTGTTTGGGCGAGGAAGTTAGATAGCAATATCTGCAAGAAAATACCTGCAAGAAGTCCTGAACACAATGTACACTACAACTGTCACCTCATCCCCCCCCCAAAAAAAAAATGGCTTCTTTGGTGGGATGAGAGCGGATGGACCACATCAGCTCACATGTGACGACTTCTAGGTGGCGGACCGCAACTGTCGTCCACGGGCATACTCGAGGATACAGTATGCGCAAAGATGGTGGCCTCGAAACGCGCGTGCCCTTAGTGATGAAGGTGAGGGGCGAAGAGAGGTAGGTACCAACGTTAGTGTGCACGACCCATAAACTGAACAAACGAAAATCAAAATTATTGAATCGCTGCTTTCACTTGCATTTAAATAAATATAACGCTTTTTGATGGAGCAGGACGACTCGATGAGCAAAAAACGTCGACTGCGCATACAAAATAGTGAGGTATACACTAGATGCAACAGCATGGATTAAACGACGTCCATCGAAAAGTCCTAAAATCTCATGAGGCAAATGTGACGGTCACGTCATGTACCCTGCTCTAGAAGGACGTAAAATGACAGCATGCCGCAAGCGTTCGTGTTCCATTCCTGTGGGCTTGCATGAGCATCGGCACCTTAGAACTGCCACCTCCTCAGTTTTAGTTCTACACTACAAGCGCCACTCCTTACAGAATCTCATCAAATTTCGTTGTCTCACCAATTTAATCCTGACCTTTCCCTCTCCTGACGATATCTTCATTTGAAGAATCGAAAGTAGGAACAGCAGCAGTATGATAGCATACCTCGTGATGAAGGCCATTTCGGATCGGGTTCAAGGTCTTCACGGGAGCAATAAAATCGGCGGGAATAAGGCGCGTTCCTTAAAAGCATAAAACATCTAGGTCACGTCAACTGCTCGATTTATTTTTTTAAAAAAAAGGCTAGTTTTCGAAAATAGTGGACGCATTTTGCATATTCCAAACGCTTACTGTAACATGCTCACTCCATCAACATATTCACTATGAGATGAGCACTGTTCAGAAGGATGCAGAGGAGAGGAGGTGCATCACTTATAAATGCATACCGATCCGCGCCTGCCCCATTAACCGCAGACTACGTTACTTCATTTTGGTTTAGCTGTTAAAAAGGGGCCCAAGAGAAGAAAAAGAGCGTTGCGCTTGACCAGCAGTCTTCGTGAACCATTGTATTTCGTCGTCCTAAATGCACTAAGATACCGAAAACTCTGGCTGGATCTAACGCTTCACTCTTCTGTGCCCATCCCCCTCCCCCCTCGTTTCCCCACTGCCCGAAAACTGTTTTTCCCCACTAGCTTCCACCAAAGCTTGTTTCGGTCGTCATAAAAAGTGATTGCACCAGAAGCCAACCATGGTCTCTATAACTATGGAAAAGAATAATTAAACTTCGAAACACCAGCCAATCTAGCACTTATTTCAACGAGGGCGCTCAGTCGCATGTCATCACCCGAACAGCGCCCTAAATGTAACTGCCCTACCGCAGACCAAATATTGCAGAAACATTTCTTTGCCAATTACAGATGGCGTAATTGAGAACAAACTCAACATCCCTTAACGTGTTACTTTTTACAGTAACGGTGCAAGAGCATGCCATCAGATCGTGTCTATCACCCCTTATCGATTAGACAAAACTTCAGTGCTCAGCTCAACTCACATCAATTAGAAAACTATGTTTCGCTACGTTCGAACGAACATCACTGTACTAACCTTGGTGTATGAGCTGATAGAAAGCGTGCTGACCATTGGTACCCGGTTCGCCCCAAACAATTGGACCTGTCGAGTAATCCACTCGAGAGCCATCCCTGCAAAAAAAATCTCAATCTAACCTTGCAAGTCATTTCAAATGCGAACCGCTAGTCGCCAGGAGATGGCAATTATGGGTTCTATCATTTTAAGAGAACCAAAAAGGCTGCCAAATAAAGGTTACCATAGGCGGTTGAGAGTTCAGACGACTGAAGATGAAAAAAAAAAATTCCAAATTCACCCGCATATCACTGCTATGAACAAATTTCTATATAACCAAGAGCACAAACATGGAAAAGGGAAATCATTGAAATTCTGATTGACAGCTAACTGGCATCTTACTCTCCCTGCCAAGAGATACTTACATTGATTGTTTTAAAATTATCAAGCTTGTAAAGCACATACCAATATGACCCTCCTGTCCTCTGCAAGAAAAAAAAATGTCACATTTTTTTCTCTAGACAGCTGTGGCATGATACCGCATCAAAATTTAAATTCATACCTGCGCCAAATAAACCTTGTACATGATACCGCATCAAAATTTAAATTCATATCTGCGCCAAATAAACCTTGTAACGAATTTTCCATTGCTTTCCATATCTCCTTGTTGGAAGTAGGCCGCGAAACGGTGCAGATATTGGTCATAGGGAAGCAGAGCATGTGTTTCCGCACCGTGAAGATTTATATAGAGCACGCCAAGCATCGCCATCAAAACAGGAATCTGGAATTCGAACGCATGTACGGTGCGATGTAAAGCCGAACCGATAAAAGCAGACGTCACCATATCTCGCTAACAATTCCATTCGTAAACCCTCTTACTGAATAAGACTGATTTAACAATTTTTCATTGCTAACACCGTTAGTACTCGTTGATAGAAAGCATCAAGGAAACCACCAGTAGGAGCAAGCCAAAAGCAAGACTCCTCTTCCGCTCAATATGGAAGAATTCAAATTAAAGCAATGAAGCGTTCCAGCTATCAAATTTATGTATGCTTCTCTCCAGTGATCATCTCCTCGTATCTCCCTAGAAAACAAGATCAGTTTTATGATAAGGTTGAATAAATTACAGCATTTTGGTGTGGACAAAAAACAGCTCGTTAAACAAAACATCATATAAAACAGAATATGACATATTACTTCGGAAGTCCAACAGCAATCATCTACAGTCGATATGTCGTACGTGCTCGTAAAAAAACTGTGAACTTCAACTTCCAATAAAAGAAGTCGTTTCGCTAAACCAGAAGTCTTACCATGAGGTGCACAAAATACAGCTTCAGATAAGAAGCCATTAATACTATAACAACTGCTGCGGAAACTTAATGAGGAAAGCGTAACAACACCGCAATCCGATGTGTGAACTTCAAAATCGACTCACGTTCTTCTCAAGAGGAGCACTAAGGAAATGCTCGTCAACCAAGCTTGCGCCCTCAAGCAGTTTATGAAAGTTGTCGAAACCAATATGGACCGCAATAGAAAGTCCAATCGCCGACCACAGAGAATAACGACCTCCAACCCAGTCCCAGAATTCGAACATATTCGCCTCATCAATACCGAAGTCACGTACTTTCGGACCGTTCGTCGACAACGCCACAAAGTGCTTCGCCACCGCCGCTTTATCCTATAAACATAAACGAAGTGCTGTGAAAAGTTGATAAATGTGCGAGCACGCAGTCGTTGCTTGGGGAAGATGGTCCGGATCCCAGTCGCAGCTGCCATTACAGGCAGGATAAAACGTCGCCAAGACCTTACACACCATTAAAGTATGCGAACGATATAAAAGTAGCCTTGCCGATCGTTGGCTTACAAACGTAGTCCGAGCTGTGGAACAACTCTCCCATGCTCCCCAAGCCACTTAGCCACTTATCCTCCCACAAATTCTAAGCAAAAAGACGCTGCTTCTCGTGTACAGCCCACTGTTTTGTGGGCTGTCCACCAGAAGGTGGACAGTTCTAAAACCTATTTCGCCAAATTTTTTGTTTGTGCTCTCGGCACAGCTCTGGCAAAAACTCCCTTTCTGTTTCGACACCATAATTCAAAAAAAGTGGTCCTCCAGAACTCCAAATTTCCCAAACATTTCAAATTTTTGAATAACTTCCCTTTAGAAAGAGCATTTAGCTTTAAGCACATATTTAAAAATAATAGAATGAATAAGGTGAAAAAACTACAGCTCATTAAACAGCTATAACAAAGCAAACCTTAGCAGCATTGAGGAACCATTCCTTGGCCGATTCTGCATTTGTGATCGTTTCTTGCGTTGTGAACGTCTTCGACGCGATTATGAAAATGGTTGTTTCGGGCTTCACGCGTTTCAGCACCTAGAAATACAAACGCAAACTCTCGCTGCAAGGCCACACCCCGTCATCTTCACAACTTTATCATTCAAACGATTTCACTTTCAACATACAGAATAAGCCCCAAATTCTAACATGGCTGATTCAACGTTGCCCTCGCACGAACTACGGTAACGGCCAAACAGGAGTGGTATGGCATGCCAAATTCCGTTAAGCCCTTTGCCTCAACGGAATACATCCAAAATACGCACCAGCACTTTTTTACCCCTCCTGTCATGTTCGTGATCACCCATATATCATATGCAGGCAGTTTGCCACTCCAGTATAGGCGGGAATAAGGGGATGGATAGTTGTGCACCATCGACGCAGAAGACCCAATACGTTTCCAAAAAAAAACATACCAAATAACGCATTCCTGATGGGATCTTGACACAGCCACCTCCAAGAATAAAGCATGCTTCAGTGGAAAGAAATTTTGAGCGCAGAGGGGAGGGGGATGCGGCAAGAAAGAGCGTGTGGATGTTCCTGCTAACAATAAAGGCCGCACTAACACAAATTTACCAGCCTTTAGGCACTCATAAGCATAAAGTAACGCTGTTTTGTCAAAAAAATACCTCAGCCATATGCGTTCCATCAATATTAGAGACAAAGTGTACACGCGGCCCAACTTGATAATGACGCAGTGCCTCTGTAACCATCAATGGACCCTTAAATAAATACGATCATAACCAACCATCGAAAGCAAATGTCCGCAATGTAATCAAACCGCAGATAAGTATCAAATCCGTATATCGGAGACTGTAGCATTAAATTA
>JPKZ01000195.1:236115-257105 GCA_000803305.1 Toxocara canis | reverse complement strand
AATTCGAATTTCTTCCACCTTTTTGATGTCCCAGAAAAAACCGCGACTCCCTGCAGAAAAACCCGTATCTAAGAAAGCGCACAATTCACTGAGCATGCAAAGAAATGATTTATTACGCAAATGCAAAAATAATTCAGAAATTTGGGTTAACATAAACGAATGCATTAAGAAAATCGAAAGGAGCAAATAAGAACAATCCTAACTGGATTTGTTGGCGAGTTTGAGAGAAAATGTTGAGGAGAGGAAGTGAGAAACGGACAAAAACGTGAGAAGATATTATAAGGAAATATGAAAATGCATGCATAAAAAACCTAATGGAAAACAACGTGTGCTAATGAACAGCAAATAAGTAAACGAATAATTAATGCGAAACTCTGCGCTTAGCCACGATAACTTTTCTTCAAATGCATCAACGCATAAATGATTATTGAACGCAATGTATATATATACATATGTATATATACGAAAGAGAAATACGGTATGCTCGTGATGCCTGAATTGCTGACAATAAGTATGTCAGACACAGACCAGCAACAAAATTAGCTCAGTTCTGCCATCAGCAGGCTTTGCTGAAACAAGCATTCCAATACATGCTTCGATCGAACACATTAGGCGCTGAAGGAAAAATAGTCTTGCCGTTATTTCACACCAGGCGAGAAAATGATTAGCTTGCACAAAACGTCTCCATATATATACATATATATATATATATATATATATATAGATGTATATATATATGTATGTATATATATATATATATATATATATGTGTATGTATATATTAAATATACAATGTACATATACTAATAATATATAGATATATGTATGTATATGTATAAATGTATATGTATAAGCGTAAATGATTATCGAATGCAAATATATATACAAAAAGGTAAATGATTATTATTAAACGACAAATGGAAATATATGTACAATAATGAAAACTCATGATCTAGTAAACGAAGAAGGCAAAAACATTTAACTTTGAGCAAAACATCAATGCACATCTCCATCAATACCCTCAAAAGTACCGAGCTATTAATAGAGGTTAGACAATTTTGTACTTGCACCATTTCGACATAGACAATGTCTTGCGTTAGCTATTATTATAAGCTTAAAAAATAACCGTAAATCCCTTCAAGAACCACATTAAAATATAACTGAAAGGGAATGACACTGGGCTGGATATTGCATTTAAGTCACACAATGAATCTAGATTAGGAATATGTGATATATCCCTAATGCACTCAACTGTACGTTCTTTTGCTGTCTCCGTTGACAACAATGTTTCACGTTAGCCGCCTATCGAAACGTTTATTACGCGGCCAAACATGGCAGATTAAGGAATACATCTCGGCATAAGCGGCCAGCCAGTATATTTTGGCATAAGCGGCCAGCCAGCCACTCCAAAATATTTAGTTTGGGACCCATTTTGGCCAAAATGACCTACAAAAGAAGGGCCTATTTCTTTCATATTTGGCCAAATTGGTCGTTTGCCTATTAAGTATGCTACTGCATCCAACATTCCTTACAAACATATATAAGAAGCAACGAAGAAGGATATCTCAACAAATGAACGCGCTTTTGCGGGCAAGAAAAGCTATCGACTATCCATTTGGGGTCTTAACAAAAGATTTTTAAAAAACCATAACGTGTTTCTGGAAGGTCTTCAGATTATTATCTGTTCCCGACGCGTTCTTAACTTATTTAATGCTTGTATAATTCTCAACTGGACAATTTCCAACGAGAAAAATGTGCTGACAGTCGTCACGAGCACTGAAAACATCCAAAGACGCTGTCGGGAATTAATCTCCTTCCTCTTCTTGCTCTCCATAGATTTTCTTCTCTTTCTTATTGTCGTCTCCATCAAAACTGACACAATTGTACTTATTTTCAGTCTTCAGCATTGTTACAGCATCCTGAAATAATAAAATTTCCGAAAATAGCAATAACTCAAATGCTTGTCGTTTACATCGAATTTCACTTTCGTAAATCAAACTGAATAAAGTTGGAATGTTTTGAAGTTTGTATTGAGAAATGTCAATCCGATCGATCACGCGAAATGTGGCTCCACTAGGTATGTGCAGTAGAGATAGCTTTTACTTATCTATTTTCTTTAAAAGGCTCAGCGATCGGCGAAATTCGTATTAAATAAAAATCAGAAACCTTAAATTATTCTCGGTTCAGTTTTCAGCTCTAAGTTCTAAAAACATAAAGGTTAACAGAGCTCCATTTTTGCTGATAAATTTAATCTTTTCTTATCATTTGAACAAAAAAAATGCATTAATTTTTAACGATAAGTAAACGTCGTTTATGAATTTTGGAAAAAAAGAACGGAACTTACCCAAATGGTATCCGGAAGTGGGACACCTTGTGTTTCGGGTAGAAACATAACCAGTGAGCCGGCCACCAATGAAAACACCGAAAAAATGAGCATAGGTACGATCGGTAATGTCACATCCGAAAGAATCGCTATATAGCCCGATGCAGCCGAACCCATACGTGAAACCTGAAATGCAGGTATATGCACCTCGTAGAGACAAAGCACAGTGGAATGTGCATATTGCTCTTCTAAAAGAAAAATTAGTTTTCCTTTTCTAGAAAAGTTCAATCTGCAATGAAAAATTGGAATAAAATTGACAAACAAAAATTCACACAAAACTAAAAGAATGAAAAAAATGAAAAGCTAAAAACTAAAATGGAAAAAACAAACAAAAAAACTGGTTTGAGTTCAAAAATCAAACAAAACTAAAATGAAAAACAAAACCAATTAAAAAAACAAAACACCCACTAATTTGAGTCTAATGGTTGCTTTCATAGGAACGAGAAATTGCACGAAAAGAAATGGTGAGTATAGCCGATTCCAATTTGTTCGCCTCCATAACAAAACAGTTTTAGCAAATGAGAATCAATGAACGTTTATGCCCAGCAAAAACAACTGATTATCCGTGGATAAGGTTAAATGATCCTTCAAAAAACTACTGTAATAAGTATGGATCTATCTCTCACACCCTCTCTCAACAAATGATGCATACCATAGAGCAAACGCCAACAGCGCTATTGCGAATAATTGTCGGATAGAGTTCCGAAGTGAAAATATATAAAACGTTAAAAGCGCCTTGAATACAAACTTTACCGGCCAGCATAAAGACCAACGCTAACTGAAATAAACTTGCAATATTAAATATCGCATTCGGTGCAAGAAAAAAGCACACACTCCATACTAATGTACATTTTACAGGCGATACGACGGAATCAAATAAACCATCGAGAACTACGGCTGCATGATCGATCGTCATTTTCGATCGGGTACATCAAAAAAGTGTAAATATGTTTTTTTGAATCACTTCGATCATCTCGACGATCGATTTTACAATTAGATGACTGATTTTATTCATTGCGAAAAAATCTTTTCGAAATTGCAAACAACAGCGATATTTCACGAAATTATTTAGCAACAAAGAGAATTTAATAAACTTAAGTGAACTAAACGAAAATTCGACGGTGCTTTGCGAGTTAGCGAGATGCGTTTGTTGCTTAAACTGCTCCTCGAACAGCAAGCAAAGTAACTTCTCGTGGGCATCGCAGCGTCTACCCTCGGGCAAACTTTTAAACTGTTCGGTAAAATGGTCAAAAATGAACAAAAGGAAACCCACTGTTGTGTGCTGTCGTGTGCTCACTATAATGGCAATACCAATAAGCGTTCCACCTCCTATCAGAGTAATCATTTGCGAGCTGCAACAACACGAAACGTAACCAGCAGAAACGCTATTTAGTCTCAGTGAAGGCCAGCACGCCTATGAAATTTCCTGGAGCGAATGAGAGGTGGGGGAATGGGAGGGGAAGAGGAGGGAATGGGGGAGGAGGGGAAGAAGATGAAGAAGGAAGAAAGAGAAAAAAAAAAAGAACTGCTGGAGTCCAGGCGCACGAACTGACGTTCCACTGAGATAAGTAATCACCAAGACGGAGCTCTGGTCTCAAAAGCTCCAATATAAGTTCACTACAGAGATTCCAAACAGGCCTTAAAATCGATGCCTTCACTTCAACACTACAATCTCGGCGGGGATTTGGTTTAAACGTACACATTACACAACTTCAATACCAAGCATCAAAAACACGCCTTCACAGGCAGTAAATTTTCGAGTATTTTTGACATCAGCACTAAGAAAGCGAACTTCCTCATCATATAAGAAGTGATCACTCCTTCTTACCTACTATGATTTCAGTTCTTTAGGCCACCTAAAAGCCTACTTCATCCAAACTCGCTTGGTTCCTGTTCGTCGGAACTGGCGTCTGGCTATCTAAGCGATCCTGAAGATTAAAAGCTTCGGTCAAAACGATCGGCAGCAAATTCCTGTATGTTCTTGCTTAGTTGATAAAAAATGTTTCGCTCGTGTAGTAGAAATTCTCAAGAGGAAATTTACCGTTTCCTGCCAAATCGTAACAAACAGACACATCCCATCAATGTAGGCAATTCAATTGCACCCGCGATCGCATTGTTGAGAAAGAAATTGCCGACGAACATTGAACGACCTGGTGATGACTGAAAATATTTCGATTATCACTCTCGATCTGAATGAAAATCTGCAATGCATCCATCCATCATACTACTTTGCACGAGCAACTTTGTATATTTGCAAATAGCTTGTTTTTTTGCAAGTACTTACACTCGTATATTTGCAAACAAATATATTTGCAAATGGGTAGCAGAGAAGGTCGGAAAGGTCGAAATGAACGCATGAAAGGAGGAATCGTAGAGGACATTTTGATTGATGCACTCCTTAAGATTGACGGTTTTGCTGATTAAATGTTTACGAAAAGTTCGTTAAACACTTCGCTGATCAAAGCTAAAATCCTGTTTCGATCTAAAACTTCGATCAGCGCATCGCTTGATTTGATTCAAAAGAGAGAACTTCTGCCGCAATTGTGAATTTCCATGCCGAGTAAGCGAACGAACACGTGTGGAAATGTAGTGAATACGTTCGGCAAGCAGCAGACAAGACTGGCGACTAATAGCGCGAAACGCTATCCTACAGAAATGTAGAAGACTAAGACTATAGGACTGAGGCTATAAGAGTATGAGACCATCAGATAAAAAATATACTACTGGAACACGTAAAATGCAGTAGTAATACCACAATATAAAACGCTGCTCTTGAATTATTGTATACATGAGAGCATGTATGAAACGAGCGGTGCCCTTCACTGGCGATCCTCTAAAGCGAACCACTAACCTGATCCGAGAGTGCAATAACAAGACCGTAGTATACGAGCGCAGTAGACATCCAAACAATAAAAACGAGAACCGAACGAATTCTGAGGTCACTTGAGATGAACAAAAGCAAAAAGTGTGGTCGCTCATTGTTCTTCAACCACTTCTGCTTCTCCGCTTGCCGAACCTTAAACAAATTGGTTAATTCGCTTTTATAAAACAAAAGAATAAATGGAACGCTAGAATACTAAGAGACAACATGTACAACATCTTAAAATTATGATTAAATCGGTTATCGATTATTTTAATATTCACTGGGTGGAAACCTGGTTCTAAGAAACCGCCACAATATCTCGGATACCGCTGAGTCAACAATTCCCCTCCCCACCCCCTCCCCCCACTCTCACCCCTCCCATGATCCAAATACACTGCGTTCAATTTATAACCCTAGGGGTTCTGTGCAGAATATGCAAAACAATAAAATCGCTTCACTAAAGCAGATTTTGCGATTTACTGCAATGCGATTCCTGTCTGGTGGCCTTTAACCTTGTTGGGCTGGAATGTGGGGAGTGCAGGTTCACAGATCAAATATGAATTACTAGAAAGAGATAAAGACTGGATGATTAGTGAGGTGAACGACGAACCAATCCAAGATCAGAGGGCAATGATGTTTTGTTGAGATGGCATGCTCGTCGAATGATCCTCTCGGCCTCTTTAACGCGATTCATTACAATGAGCCAACGTGGTGACTCGGGCAAATGATGAATTATCACCATTGCGATTGTGTGCAAGAGAACAGTTACGAGCTGAAATAAAAACAAGAAAAAACGCTATAAAATACGCGGTCTTTTTTTTCTTTCCAATATAATGTTTTCCTTAAATTTATACTCATTGGTTTGGATAAGAGGTCAGCAGACAAGACTGGCGACTAATAGCGCGGAACGCTATCCTACATAAATGTACAAGACTAAGACTATAGGACTGAGACTATAAGAGTATGAGACCATCAGATAAAAATATACTACTGGAACACGTAAAATGCAGTAGTAATACCACAATATAAAACGCTGCTCTTGAATTATTGTATACATGAGAGCATGTATGAAACGAGCGGTGCCCTTCACTGGCGATCCTCTAAAGCGAACCACTAACCTGATCCGAGAGTGCAATAACAAGACCGTAGTATACGAGCGCAGTAGACATCCAAACAATAAAAACGAGAACCGAACGAATTCTGAGGTCACTTGAGATGAACAAAAGCAAAAAGTGTGGTCGCTCATTGTTCTTCAACCACTTCTGCTTCTCCGCATGCCGAACCTTAAACAAATTGGTTAATTCGCTTTTATAAAACAAAAGAATAAATGGAACGCTAGAATACTAAGAGACAACATGTACAACATCTTAAAATTATGATTAAATCGGTTATCGATTATTTTAATATTCACTGGGTGGAAACCTGGTTCTAAGAAACCGCCACAATATCTCGGATACCGCTGAGTCAACAATTCCCCTCCCCACCCCTCTCCCCCCTCTTTCCCCTCTCATGATCCAAACACGCTGCGTTCAATTTATAACCCTAGAGGTTCTGTGCAGAATATGCAACAATAAAATCGCTTCACCAAAGCAGATTTTGCGATTTACTGCAATGCGATTCCTGTCTGGTCACCTTCAACCTTGTTGGGCTGGAATGTGGGGAGTGCAAGTTCACAGATCAAATATGAAGTATTAGAAAGAGATAACGACTGGATGATTAGTGAGGTGAACGACGAACCAATCCAAGATCAGAGGGCAATGATGTTTTGTTGAGATGGCATGCTCGTCGAATGATCCTCTCGGCCTCTTTAACGCGATTCATTACAATGAGCCAACGTGGTGACTCGGGCAAATGATGAATTATCACCATTGCGATTGTGTGCAAGAGAACAGTTACGAGCTGAAATAAAAACAAGAAAAAACGCTATAAAATACGCGGTCTTTTTTTTCTTTCCAATATAATGTTTTCCTTAAATTTATACTCATTGGTTTGGATAAGAGGTAAAGTATGCTTGAGAGTAAACGTCCAATAGCGCGCTCGACTAGAGCAATTACTGAAAAAAAAAAACAAGTGAGTCAAACACTTAGGACACTACTTGTTGTATCAACAGCATTCTGCACTTCAAATCTACTGTACAGATTGCGATTTAAACCCTTCGCAGCAAAACTACTGGAAAAGATTGCCACTTATCAACGGCACCAGCGATTCCACCCATCATTTTTACTAGTTTAAAGTTAAGGACAAGCAAACAGCATACATAGCATAGATGAGTACCTGAATGGTATACCATGACTTGCTAATATAGGCAACCAATGCAAGAAAAGCGTAACCACAAGCCCATGGTGCCTGAAGAAGACTGCCAACGATAGATCTGTATTTTACGCCTGAAAACTTATAAACTTACTAGATGTCGGCAATTGCAGTGTAACAAATCAGATTTGGATGAAGAGCAATTAATTAAAGAAAAATGCGATAAAATCGTTGATTAATCCACAAATATCCATCGGCCCATAAATCAACCTTAATACGGCCTCGAGAAGGTTTCTAAATCCTTTTTTTTTTAAACTGAAAGCAAAAAGAGTCATTTCGAAAAGACCCCAAGCAGTTTTCGCTTCAACATATTCATCAACCATTCCGATCACAAATAATCAAAAAAACCGTAACACTTTTCTTAACTCAAACAATTGTCTTCAGTAAACAGTACTTTTCCAAGGTTTCAGACCAAACTCGTATTAAAGCATCTTTGCAGCCAAACAATTGTGATAGCAAGATTAAGTGAAAGGGAGCTATCAATAATATTTAAAGAAATTTATGCATGATCATCATGCGATCGGCGGAGTTCTGGCAAACAGGGGCTACGTATACCAGTTACCCAAACGACTAATTGATATCTTGGCAAAAAGTGGACAAAGTATTGAATGTTGAAGTCGCACTTATCCCATACAGCAACTGTTTGAAAAAACTATTAGAGTCGCATCCAAAGGAGAAAGTTATGCAAAAAAAAAAACCCAGAATTTAGGGCAAAAGTAGGAAAGTAAAAATGAACTCTATTCGTGAGTTAGCAGTAACTACTAGCGATTTTTGCACTTTTCAAACATTTTTTTTTTGAATGTAAAAATGCTAAATTCCCGAATAAAAAATTGAAAATTAGATGCAGTGTTTCTAAAAAGTTTCCTCTTCCCACCTCCCCCTCTCCCCCTTCTACTCTTCCCCTTGGCATATCAACGAAAGAAAGAACATTTGATCAAAAACGAGCCAGTGATCTCCATGCACATAACGTATGCAGCCAAATCAGCAGCCTCATTGCAAACTGCACCCAAGAAACGCACCGCGAGGAACACTTCAAACTCTTTCGTGAATGGAAGAAGGAAACCGAAGATCGATGACAATATGCCAAAACCATAGATTGCCGTCTTTCTTCCATACCTCAAAAAAATCACTATGACTTGAAAAACCTAACAAGAGAGATCTAGATTATGGAAAACAGGGATCTCGATGATGGTCAGAGGTGTTGTGATCTAAATAAGGGACAGGAGTGATTTAGATGATGGACGAGAAAGATTTAGATGACGAACGGAAGTGACCTAGATGAAGGATGAAAGTGATCTAGCAGACGGGCAGCAGTGACCAGGATGACGGACAACGGTCAAAGGATAATGGACAGAACTGATCTAGATGACAGACAAGGGTAATCAGAATGATGGACAGGGGAGGGGGAAGTGAGGGTTCTGCTGACCATGAAAGCAAAGCTCCAAAAAATGCTTCTACGGCATATGTAGTCTAAAAGGCTACATGTACAGTTACCGCACCAACCTTTAGGGCTGATCCTCTTCATTAATTTTTTCAAAAGCTAATACAAGCAATATAACATCACTCATAAACTACCATCGTAAAATTATGCCCGGCTGACTTAATTAAATGCTTGTGCAACATTACTGTAAGCTCGTTGTAATCAGACTTAAGAAAATACAAACCTACCGAATAGCTTCCAGCGAAGCGAATCTTCAACAGAAATTCCCTTCAGTAAGTACCCTCCTCAAACCTTTCGTTCAGGACATTCGATGTTACTACGTTTCATCGACTTGATTAGTTCATCAAACGAAAAGTAGAGGGCCTAATGGGCAAAAAAAACTAGTTTTACTACAGCAAGCAAGCTGTAACGTTTTCGCAACACCATTAAATCCTCTCAAGAACAGCGAAGCTATCGACCCAAGAACTTCCACTAGTGGTTGTACAGTCTGTATAGTATACTTCAATCCTTCCTCTCCAACCTCCACATTGGATGGATTAAGTTAAGCTGCATTAAAAAATTATCAACATGAACTGACTTACTACCCCCCTATCCATCCTCATAAAAAAACCTTACTTTTATCAGCGTAAAAACCATAATTCCCACCATCATCTTCCTCTTCCCACTCCCACCCCCGCCCCCCTCTCCTCTCTCCGATTTCGATGAAGATTTATAAATTCGGTTTGCTGAAGTTAACAGTATGCAACTGTAAGGGAGATGGAATAAGAAATTCGACATTACCGATCAGAAACAAAACCGCCCAGCATACATCCAGCCACGTATCCAAGTGAGTAGGACAGGTGTACATGAGCTCGACTCCAATTGTCGTCGCATACTCGATGCCATTGTGTGACCACCGTTTCTTTCATCACCTTTAACCTCGATAAGCATAACTCGATAGCTACGCGATCTTATCAAATTCAGTTTGATCTCTTTTCAACTGCATCAAAAAAGCCCCGCTCTGGCTTAACGTTGAGCTGTTCGTAAAAGAATGGGTAGAGCTTTAGCTGAGAACGATTTTATATGATCCGCTTACATTCTGTAATAAAGAAAAGTGATCTGGGACCCGTTATGAAGAAGTAATATGTGATGTCCAAGCTATCATAAAAAGTATTGTCCCACAAAACAAGTCACCTGTCTGAGCAAGATCGCATAGAAAATAAATATTTTACGAGTGGTGAAAAAAATGGCAAAACTCCTCATTCGCATATAAAAACACACGCATAATCAGCTCTGAATAAACTGATGAAAGGATGTGAAATGAAAAATTTCTCTTTGCTTAACTAGTTTACTGTTAGTCGAAATTGCACTAAAAAATTTGATCGATCCACCTCCATGATGAACAGAAAAAAATAAAAATGTAAGATAACATCTTTAATTGTGCTAAAAGCTAAAGAACTATAGTGATGGCATAATATATGCGGAAACCCGTATACAGGTAATTAATTAGCAAATTGGACTTAAAACAGAAGCTCTCTACGACGACAGATTATGATTAATATCGAGCGCAACAAGAGGAGAACAGCTGCTGGCAAGAGGTAAAAGTCTAAAATTTTTCATAATTACCTATCGGTCCAGCGCATACTGAAAAAATGAGGTAGATTCTAAACTGTCATGAGTACAAGTGCTCTTCAACAGTTCAGAAGCAAACTTTAGGATCGACACTCATCGAACCTTCTGGATTTCACTCAAAGAGCAATTTTCTCTGCCAACCATGCAGTTAGTTTTTCGTTCCACTTAAAAGATGCACGTTTTCGTAACGTCTAGCTGAGAGAACTGAGGCATTTCAATTAAAACAATTAAATTCAGTCATCTATATTAAAATTAATTACCGAGCGATCGTAATCCCACTGCTCACATCTCCTTAGTACGGCGAAATCCTCTTTAGCTGCAGTTTCGGCTTCGGAGAAATTCATATGGATATACTGACGATAGCGCTCATCGCCACGATCATAGTAGTGACATTGCTCATGCCACTGTTTGCCTCCACGTTGCTGATTGGGCACCTTAAATTGTTGTCCGAAAGAAAAGTATCGAGACGATAAGGCCTTTTTAAAAAAATCTAGGAAGTGAAGATATGCCTATGTCGAATTTATTTTACAATCGACTGTGATTCGTAAGAAAGATTGAAATATCTATAAACTATTATGTGTTTGTTGCCCCTCAGCAACCTGAATTAATCCCGGATCCTCTCAAATCACTCTGCTTTTCGCTTGTAACGTATAAACCTTAGCTCAAAGCTTCACTTTAAGTTAACCCGTTACCCTTTCTGTGAACGAGTAGCACTTTTGCAGTTACGAGTAAGCGTTACTGGCTAAAGCGAATATGAATGTTGCGCATACCCACGTTAAATCACAGTGAAATATGAGCAAAATTTTAGGCCGAACGTCATGCAAATTTTTTTAGTTCATGTATTGTTTTTCTAGAAAACGTCTATTTGAGCTCATCCTCTCATAAAGTTTGAACGATCACAAACAATATCGCATGCTCCGTTCATGAGTTATGGTCATTTGATCCTTTCGGCAGCTATCGCGAATACTTTTTAAATGTATGAAATGGATGTTCATTTATTAATTAACGGTAGGTCTTACGTAAGGAAACGCAATACTGGAATTGAGTACGGCATCCCAACTCCAACCGGGACCCATCGTTATGTTTCGCTCCATATAACTCTTTGAAAAGCCTTCAATCTGAAACGGAAATATTCTTTTGATGGAGCAGCATATAATTAGATAAAGCTGTTGTGACTGGCATAGAAAACTCTTCTGGTGTCACATGAATAGTGATTTCTTTTAGAAATTTAGTTTTTTTTTTTTTCAAAAACGGACGGTGTCAGAACAACGTGCAAGTGAACGAGGTCTGTCCAGCACAGCCAGTGTTTACCAACAAGAATATTAGTAGTAGATACTTATTGAAAACTGATCTGACAAAACGCACTAGCATCCAAATCGCTCATAATATGCAAATTACAGACGTCTATCTACTTTCTACAACGAACAACGCACATGATTCATATCGCGCTTATCCTCTAGCACAATCGCAATCTACGACCGTCAACCTTTGCTAGTTTTGCAGTGCACAACTTTCACTCTGTACCAGTATGTACCTAAATACGCCATTTTTAAATATCCGAAAAGCGAAAAAAACGATAAAAACCAGTTTTGGATTAGGCGTCCAGTACTCTTAAGAAAAACATATGCTCATAGCCATTTCAACGGCTGACTTCCACTACTGTATTTAGTCATCTATAATTTACAAACGGTAATTCCATATTCGAGGAGTGGACATGCATGTTCGCTGTTATACCAGATTCTTTGGGTAGCATCCGTTCTAGCGTTATGGCTTTGTCCGGACAAGCGCTTGTCCGTTAAAGCAGCAGCTGAGTCCGTTTTACTGACAAAACTTGAAACGAAAATTTCAGGTTTCTCAAAATATTGCGTATTTCTTCAGTTATATGAAAAAAATGTTCGCCTACCTTACACCAGTGATCCGGTTGATACATCATATATACAACATTGAGATTGAACATGGCATGTGGTACTTGCTGCGCAGATATAATCACGTAAATTATTATTTGCCACATATTACAACCACCAATCAGATTTAGTATGCCTGAAAATTTTGCACTTCTCAGTGACCAGTGCAACGCGCCATAGCCTAGCGAACTATAGATTGCTCAAGCTAATACGCAGAGATAAGACAGTGATTTGTTTTCCTCCATTTTTGTCTGTTCTTCCCCGCAAATTACATAAAAGCCGCTTGGTTTCTCCCCGTTCTTCTCCCGAGGTGTATGCTTTCCTCTCCCAAGGTGTATGCTTTCCTCTCCCGAGGTGCATGCTATTGCTAGATACACACTGAGGTACCATCGAAATTTCAGTTACGTCTTCAAGAATTTCAAAGCCGAAGGTGCATCACTTCTATCCCGACCGTAAATTTTGCTAACTTGAAAATTAAAAAAAAAAAGGGTTACCACTTTCTCAAAGCAGAAAAAAAAATAAGATCAGAAAAAAAGATGGAATGGAAGTCATCAGAAACACCTTCGAAGTCGATATCAGTCAGCCGCCTTCGTCGATGTGATGCTTTGTACTGCTTCTGTATTCGATAGTGCTGAGCGTTGATTTCCACTTCGCTTGTACAACGTTCCTCCACACTGCTAAACAATAGAAAAGAAAAGAAAATTATCAACGGGCTTATTCAGAGTTTAATTTTCTTGAACTTCACTTCCTGAACGGAGCACTCTTCCCAAGTTCTCCACATCTAAACCATCAAGCAAGCTGAAGCCCTTTTATAAACCATTTGAAGCCCAAAGATGAGTCTTTTTGCAGTCTCGATACACGACTCCCACCCAACTCTTAGTCTGCACGTAGGACGCAAAATCATTGCATATCGGCTACGATAAAAAATTGTCACTAGTGAATAATTCCGCTTAGGCCCAACCGCATTTCCATATTAAAAACAATAGAGATAGTGCAGAGCAAGTTCAAGTTCTGTTGCATTTAAAAGAACTTTCTTTCTTTAAGTTCGATAATGTAGCATTACAAAACCAAATTTGACTTATTCTTCGCTAAACATAATTTTCGTAAATTTTATCTCCCATACCTAAAAGAAATTTAAATGAAAACTTTAACCTAAAAATGAAGCAGTCACAAATAAGTTTTACGAGATAGAAAACAATGAATGAAAACATACGAGTAGGCTTCATATAAATTAATTCCCACATTTACGATAGAATTTATTCATCAAATTCAATGTGTAGATAGTTCGCCTGGACCGACCGTACCCACTACGAACTCACTCAAAAAAAAACATCTAAATAAATCAGAATTCGGAGTGCCATAGATGCAGATATTTTGATTCCAAAAGCGAAAACTTGCCTGTGCTTCTTATCATTTGAATAATCGTTAACGCTACTCGTACGCGATTTGTCCGTATGAGAAGGGACTGAATCGAGTGGTGGATTTGATTGGTTCTGTGTATATATCGCCTCAACGTGATCATTGTAGGTGAGCTCATTGCCTGGCACCAGTGCTGGTTCACTATAGATGAGAGCGCTCGTTGGTGACCGCAATGCTTCTGCACCCAATATGTCGGTCTCGCTCTGCAAACCATTAACTACTCCTTAGTTGCTTTCTATAATACAGTGAAAATTTAAAAGCTATCCATGACAACGTTCTAAAATCTGTGGCATTAATGAGAAAGATATTTTCTTGCAACGAAAAGTTTCCAGGAGTTTCCAGGCCGTTGAAAGAAAATATAGGACATGAAGGCAGTCGAAGAATGGCGAGCGGAAAAAGCACATAGATGCACCCTGACCTAACTTCCAGCGTTTTATCGGCCACTGTTTTTAAACCAAAATTTGGAGTCAATAATTCATGAGCCAAAGTTTGATGTCATACTGCGAATGGTAACGAGTTGTTAAAAAATCGCAAACACATATGCGACCACGAATAAGTTTTCGGATTAAACAAACCGAAGGCAGCAACAATTCGACACTGTCGATTCGTAGGTATATCAGTGGGCGTATAATATAATTCCCGATTCTTCCCAGTTTCCGTTCTCAAAATTCTGTTTTTTTTTTCAGCCGATAGGTGGACATTTCTTGAAATTCATGAAATTTTCGCGTCATTCGCTTCTCATATCTGATGCAAATAGTTAACTGATAAAACTGACTATTTCATAATCAAGTATTCGGCCCGTCTCAAAATTCTTATCATTCACTACAGCTTATGCAATCGGTTGGTTTGAGGGGCATATCATCGTGCCAGCCCCCAGACGCACATTCCCACATGTTCTCTACTAAAGAGCGCTCCTGAAGAATAACATATGAAAGTGTGTGTGTCCATGGGACGTTTTGGTAGATTACTTCACAACTTTGTGATCACGGGATTGATCAGCATTTGTGGAAAAACAGTAAGGAAATGGGACGGGGGGTGAAGGTGGGGGAAACATGAGGGAGTTTCCTTTGCTCAAAACATTGGAGTTAATTTCTGCACCATCTTGGAAGGGGAATTTTGGTCATTGAGATGAGACCGGAGCTACTGAAACTACAGGGATCATAGCAATAGACTGAAAAAGATGACCCCTAAAGATATCGTGATCATAAGTGTAAAAAAGGGAAAGACTTCGATGTACAATGCTATTAAAAAAGAATCGAAATTCTTTGTGTAGTATCGGTGTTCCCGCATATTACTACGTGTTTTTGAGTGTTTTTACACAGTTACACCCGACTCACTACGCATGCATCCTTTCGTGCAAGCTCACTCACTGATTGTATCGTTTCAGGCTTGCAGGCATTCAGCTGCTTTCCGTTGATTTCCAAAGATTCCAAAGTGGGACTGTCTTAGACGCCTTAAGATCAACGGCGCCCTCACCTTTTAGAGCTAACCAACTCGCATAACGGAACAGTACAAGTTGTCAAATGTAAGACTCACTCACTCGCAATTTAAGAAAAATTGAAGATCGGGCCTTCTACAGGTGATACGATAACAACAATAACTGAGGCAGGTACCCTTATAAAGGTAGGCACTCCAAATGGTCCAGTCACAACCGCGTTTCCGTCCATTGATCACTCACGTTGTTGCATATGCGTTTAGAAGTGCAGGCTGAAATATGCTGAAGAACGACTCTTAACCCCCAGTGGAACAGCAAAAAACATAGCGATTTTTTAAAGCTCCAATATATACAAAAAAGTGTTAGACGACTTTGCTATTCCCACAAGTAATCGTCTATCGCACTTGTTATAGCAGTGTGCAAACTTTTGTATCCTCTTCTCCCGTTCCCTCTCCCTCCTCAAACTCTCGTAAATGTAGGCTGTCACTGAGATGCTCTCTATAGCAACACACTCCCTCACACCGCTGCATGGGCTTAAGAACTGCTGAAGAAATTCGGATGGGAGTTGTTCGATGACCCCATCTTTTAGTGTGAATCATCAGATGATTTCAGCAGTTCGAATGGCAATGGACCGGAACTAATGCGGAGCTAAAAATCATTCTAAGCTTGACTATGAACTTGTTTGAGAAGAGGAACATATATAAAATGGTTTCTGCTTATGGCAAACGTCTCAATTCATATCGCAACAACATAGCCGAATAGCATTTGTGATTAACTTTTGCTTAGTTTTAAAAAATTTCTTCATTAACTCCTACTATTGCGTTTTGTTGGCAATCAGAACTTGGAAATAAAAAAGCTGAGATAAAAGTAAGCATCAAAATATGCAATGCAGTGCAATGGAATAGAGGCCTAACATCTGTTATTTAAAATAAACACCTAATTGAACGCATTTGTAATACCACTTAAAGTAAAAAATAAACAATTGTACAAATGCAAATGCCCGAGATACATGAAGAAAAAAACCGTCTACTTAGTTGAGCTCATAACGAAAAAAATCTTTAAAGCCATTTTAAAAAATTTGAATTCGAATCTGTTTCTTACTGCAAACTCGAATTCAGCCAATTTACGAATGAATGCTCGTCTAATAAAGAGAATATGCAAATGAATCTCGATTAAAAGCAAATAATTCAAACGCGATTTTATTCAAAAAAAAAAACATCATCAACTCTTAAAAATGATTTATTGCTGTTGTTATCGAAAGCAGTCGTAGACGTGATGCCGCACTCATCATCGCTCGTTGTTCAATTTGTAACGCACACTACGCTGACATCGCCTTTGTTTACATGTATCTATTCTTTTATTTTATATTTAACTATCAGACAATTTCGACCTTGTAACCATTGTTTTAAGGAAGAAAGCTTTAGACAATTTTCAGATTCGTCCATCGTTTCATCGATGAGCCATACAAGAAAATCTCACATTCGGCTACGATGTGGCGAAGCGAATAAAACGGTACTTTACGAGGTACTATGACGGACAGCTTCACGTGAATTATGAATGCTATTACACGAGTCTCATTATTTTCGGACATCGAATCGGTGGATATGATTGGTGGAACTGACAAAGCTCCTTTTAAGAAATCTAGTTTTTGCACACCACACTCACCTATTAACTTAAATCTGAGTATTGTTCCTTCAGCAATGGTCAGGCGTAGGGTAACAAACGAGTATGGTGAGCAAAACTCATGTGCCCTAAAAGCAGCTTCAGCAATTTCTTAACTTGAAGAGTTTAATAGTTGTCGACATAATTTTAGTAGAAAAAGCAAAATCAATTTTTAATACCCAGTTAGGACGAACGCCTTGCGAGAGAAATAAGTACCAGCTCTATGGCACACGTAAAAACGAGCTGATAAATGAATGATACAGCTGAGTGATAAGGAAAGCAACTGTTGTCTGATGGCATATGTGTATGTGATGACAGCTCTAGCTCGGAATGCTGTGCTGCCCAGACGCTATAAGCAAATGACAGGAACAAGTGCAATTGTGTGCCCATCTGCTGCCATGATATGCTCGTTCGCTGCTTTTCTATTCAAAAAGTTCAATACGTATAAATGACTGCCTAAAAGTTAACCTAAAATTTAACAATCGCATAAAAATAACTTAAAACTTCGGATGTAATTCAAATGGCAATGCCGGGTTAATGAAGGCAATAGTCCGACTTAGATGCCCAACAGGTAATATATGCGTTCTGCTCCTAAACTTTAAAGGCTGAGCTCAGGTTTTGTGCTTATTCGCAATTACTAGCCGATATTAGCAATTATTTCAGCAGGCTTATGCTTTTTGGGAGCGGAATGCTATTGGAGTAGCATTTGCAGGAGATTGTACGATAACTTGCAACAACAGCCGATCGAATATCTTTAGAGTTGTTTTGAGTTCACGATGCAAACTAACGAAAACTAGTGAAAGATTATCAACATTTTAAAAATGTCAACACTCCTAAACAGATTTATCATCCGTTCCCCCACAGTCGTCCAATTTCAGGACCTGACTATGACCTCAAATTTCAGAACCATTGCTCTTACGACTTTATTTTCTAATTTTTTTTTCTGCTATCTTTTTTTCCTTCCATTCTCTTTTTTTTCACATTATTTTTCCAGTTTGTTTCGAACTGATCTCAATCTTAGCCCATATCAAACTACGGCTTGCAACTGTCCCTTCCCAGTTGTGGATTATAGGATATGTTAAGCTTGGAAACGCTCTTCATCGTTGAACTCCGTCTATAACAAATTTCAGTTCATTATTATTCCAGTACAATGCTCATTGTTGAACATAAAATCATTTCTGGTTTTATAAATGTGCTAACTCAGCAACGAATCAAACCTAAGTAGGCAATAAACTGAAAAGTAGCAATAACACAGATAACGCTTGCCGATCGCTAAAATCGACAAAGCAGTTGTAGCGCACGGCAGTGGGAATGTTGCCAACGCATCACACTGATCATGTGTAAAAAAAAAGTTAATGAACGGCCGCAAAGTTGGCCCATCAACTTGGACAACAACTCAGAGATCAGATGAGAAGAACAAGTTGAACTGAGCACGCTTACTAATTAGATTGTCAATTGGCACTATTAATAGTCGCGTGCACTTTACGAATGTCAAATACTCCGAATTACAAGGGTATATGCAAAGCAGTAGATGCAAAGGCAGCTGTAATTTCATCGATTCCCGTATCGATGCAGCTGACAACCATGCCAACGTATGACTGTTTTGACCAGTTTTGAAAAGCCTGGTGGTCAGCCTGCTGGAGATCCGTCGGGTGAGCAGCCGGGAACCGAACGCACATCTTTCCGGATACCAAGCGGGAACTCTACCACTAACCTACTGCCTCTCCCCCCCTCACCCGCAAGATTATACACATGAATAAATAGAAGAGAAACAGTGAGGCTTATTGCAAGGTCGTATAGACCGGATATCAGAAATTAATGCATTTTTATGCTGTACCTATAGTTCAGAAAGCATACTCGGAACAAACACAACGTCCTAACCTTTCATATATGTATTATAAAATCATTTCTCATTCCTCAAAAAAAGTGAAGAAAAAGAAAGTGATGAATACTTGATTCAGCATTTACTGCAAAAAAAAGAGACGAAACTAGCATTAACGTGGAACATGTACCACGACGTTTGTGCGATATAGCTAAATTAAACAACAAAATTTGTCCTATTTCTAGCTTTCAACAAACAACATACAACAGGAGAAGAGATCATCATATATGCTAAGAACTCATTGGGGGTTATTGGGGGGTTAACCTACTATACTATACGCTTACAATTAGAGCGTCCTAGTATGAACGAACAGAGATGAAGATCAAACAGCATAATCTCCCTGATGCTTAATTATTAATCGCGAGTAAATTTCAAAGACTTCATCAATAGCAGCCGAATCCTAAAGACAAACAAAAGCAGTAATACAAAGCAAACCATGCTTCATCGAATGCAAAAATCGAGATCACTAATCAGGAATTACAAGAGTTTTTTCTCGAATAGATCGACATTCATTCAGCATTACTAGTAAGTTCTTCGATCAGATGAGGAACTATATGGACGCATACATTAGCCATATCCAGCAAAAAATATCATTTATTGGTGAGCACTCACTAAATAGCAATGTAACGAAGACGAAAAAAAGAAACCGAACAATTTTAGAAATTTACGTATGTGAAACTGGAGAAACGCGTTATTCGGAAATGTGAATAATGAGTTACATAAACAGATGCGACTCTTCCGACGATAACATTTCAATGAGCGGAATTGGGATAGTCAGCGCTGAGAAGATAGCAGAAAGATAGTGGACATCAAGGAGGAAAGAATGGCGTCAAAGGCATAATAATTTCAATAAGAACATGGCAACATAAGCTGAAAATAACGAAATAAATTAACAACTAGAGAAATGCAATGGAAACCTCAAATAAAAGTGAAAAACACATGTTGAAAAAGTTGTAAAAAAAAACGAAAGAAAGATATCAGTTATGAGGATTGAAGTTTAAACATTTAATGGTTTGTTTGCGGTATCAATGTGAAAAACATATGAGTAATGCGAATTAGTTATTCGATAGAAACGACGATAACGTCACACTTACACAATTCACAGTCAGTTGTTTATAAAAAAAACAGTTGGAAAATTGAATACACATCCAACAAACAATGTAATCAATGATATTCTTCGGCCCAAATATGGTTAATTGCAATTTGCACCAAAAATACTTTAATTTTTTAAAATGATCATAAAAAAGGCCATTTCGTCGCTATAAAAGTCACCTGATAAAACTACCTTTCAAATAACAGGCTGTTATTTGTTCCATCGTATGTGTCAAAATAATTTCGACTTCATATAAATATAAAACAAAAATATATTATAAAAGTATAAATAATTATAAAAAAAGCATAAGTGTAAGTAGAAATAAATAAATAAATAATTAAATAAATACATGAATGAATAAAACGAATAAATAAACTAATTAATCAATTAGTTAAATATATATGTATGCACATGTATATGTCATTAAGACCTTTTCACTTATAGGAATCCTTTAGGAGAATCATCGTTGTGATTTTGAGATAATCCGGATTCGTTAGACACGTCTTCCTTTAGGTGAATACTTGGTGCGTCAGTTAAATTAGAGAGATTTATAAGGCGTACAGAACACAAAGAACAACATCTCGTCGCCAATATCATGGAGGGAATATATCTGAGTTTTTGATGGACACACTCATCGATCATCCATCATGAATGAAGAGCTCGCTAGTTGCGATCCCACTAGATACATAAAGCGAAAATTAATCTTTTGTATGATAAAAAGAAACCGGAAGGAGATTTCGAGCATTTCATGTTTAGATTTTTATATGGAGCTGTTAGCTTGCGACTTAGAGCATTGATTACCTGCGATAATAGCGCAATTCGCTGAAATGTTTCACAAAAGCATAAAATCTAGTTCTTCTTCACAATGCCTAATGATAATCACGGCTCTCAAGAAGATTAATAAGTTTTAATATTAACCCTAAAAAATTAACACCAAGCAATCGACAACCATAGAAAATCTGACCATATCGAAGCTAGAGGCAGTAA
>JPKZ01000195.1:216500-235946 GCA_000803305.1 Toxocara canis | reverse complement strand
TGGGTGTGGGGAGGAACATGTAGAAGACATGGCTAGTAATAAAATTAGGAAGACAATACGCATCATTGCTAGTCAACGAATAAGCGAATACTTAAGCGTGATCTACCAACATGCGAAAACCATCGACTAAGATAACACTATACGCGTGCGTTCAATAGCAAACACGTTCCCAAGACAAAATGATATTGAGCAACGTGTCTCGATACTGCTCAACCATATACTCCCTCCTTCTTCAATCTATAACACTTGTTGTATGTGATAACACATTGATCTACCTGTGCTATTATCAATTTGATAGTGCATGCACACAGAAATGTTCTGTTCTTGTCTACATGTATACTTGTTCTTGAGGCATACTCGTAAACGTGTGAAGTATATTGCATTTAACAAATAAAGTCAATTAAATTGAATATTGCAAACAAATTATAACATATCAATGCACTGAGATTTTAAGAAAAATCGGAAAAGAAAAGTTAAAAAATTGGAAGAATTTAGAAGTACACATTCGACAATGATCTCTCGAGTTGCTAATAAAATCATTACTTTTCATTTCATTGACAATTTTACCTCTCAAATTTGCGTTATTTTAAACTTCTCACTTACTGGATCTACTGATTTCTTCCAAAGTTCGAAAATTTTAGCAAATTTGAAAGTTCCCAACTTTTCTAGAAGGCTTAGCAACATTATACTCTGACTCAGTACCATTTAAGTATTGTGGCTATGACAACAAAAAAAATCATCGCAAAATTCGTGAAAATGTCTTTATTTAGTAGTTGTAGTATTTCTGACGTTAATAGACGATCGCTGTGATTTCCGTAAAGAGAGCGAGAACCGGTCCTTGGATGAGTGACTGTATGCTATAAGAGTTGAACGCTTTTACTAATTTCAATGCACTAAAAACATGCTCACAGTAGTAACGAACTTCACACATACATATCACACATACTCACCACAAACACACTACATACGCAAAGGGGCACATACACATGCAGACACCACACACACGCGCGCGCACACACACCACATACACACTCACCACACACCACATACACACGCACATACCAGACACACACCACACACACATGCGCATACACCATACACACTCCGCACACACCACACACATACACCACACACCACACACCCACACACCACGCACACACGCACTTACGCACACACACACATGCACCACACAGATATACACTGACATACACAGACACACACATTATTGTGCAAAATATTGTTTTTGCGTGTTATGCATGAAACAAGAAACTCCTTCGTAGAACGTATGACCGTTTTTCCTTAGAAAATGACTTTAACGATCGCTTTTTGTTTAGAAAATTACTTTCATGAGCGCTTTTCCTCTAGGAGATTACTTTTACTACAACGAAACAATGAGCTAAAGAACGGCTAAGCTACGCAAAAGATAAGCCAGTTGGAATAAAGCTAACTTTTTGCAGACTGCCAAGCTAGAATAATGATTAATACAATATTATTGTATTAATTGGTTTCCTTGTGTTAAGAATTGGTTTCCTTGTGTTAAGAATTGGTTTCCTTGTGTTTGTACATCTAAATCAACTCGTTCTATAAATGTTTCTTTGAGGCGTTTTATTCGCAGCCGTTATCAACAAAAACGGTCAGTAAATTTCTGTATGTTGTTTTTTTGTTTTGCCAAATCGATTCTTAACTGAATCGAAATGGTTCTATTTTTTCGCAAAACAATTTAACTATGAATTAATCAGCAAGGCATAAGATGCAATAAAAACTTATTGCACCATCAAATTTCTATTATTTCGGAGAGTATTTAATTAAAAATCTTAAAAAGCTGTACTTCGTATGCGTAATGATTGATTTGCGATAGTTCACACTAGTTGGTGGTCAATCAAAAATGGAAATAAAAATGATCGTCTCAAAGATAGTCAATGAAAGGAAATAAAAGCGATGAAAACACCGAATTTGAAATTCACTATAGAAAGAATTTAGTTTTGAATGACGCCATCTGCTTAAGAAGGCTTAGAAACGGGAACGGTATTAGTAGAATGCTTTCAAAGATCAAATTTATCATCTCGAAGGAAACTGCTCTCGAGACAATATGAGCAAACGATAGCCAGAATCTTTCGTAGAGTTGTAGTTGTTTTGTTCAAATCATTTATTGATGGTGTACCTACGTCGTGCTCGGAACAATAATGACGCTTCCACTCAAAAAGTGCATCACATTCGATTTCATTGAAACGCCTCAAATTTTATTTTTACTTTTCATTGTTAAAATTTTTTTTAAAAAAAGTTTAATGAGTGAACTCTCAATGCTGTCGTTCAGCATCGTTCAAAGCTACTCGATTTGAGCTCCGTTTAGCAGTAAAAATAACCGCATCAAAGTAAATGTGGAATTCGAATCTCTTAGTAAATGTGAACCCAAAGATGAACCTCTAAGGGTAGTTTTAGCTTCAAAGATCTCTACTCATCATTGAATAACATCACACGAAGACCTTTAGCAGCAATAATAAGTAAACGAAAAAGGAAGCAAGCAATAGTGTCGAGCACAATCGACAATACAATCTCCAACAAACGCACTAGCAAATGTGCGTTCGGAGCCCTTCACGCTCGAAGATAACAGTCATTTTCTTTGTTGGCATGTTTCCAGTCTGCCTTATTGGTATTGATGTGATTAACGAGAAATTCCCAAAGAATTTATTGATCTGAATTATCACTTTTGACATTCGGAAACAACATTTATTCCCCGAGGAGATTGCTGCTGATAAGGTGATAAATACGAAGACGTAGGAAGTCATTTTGAAAGCCAAATTTGAAAAGCAATGCGCTAATGCGAACATCGATAACCTATGAAGGCAGTAGAAAGATATGAACTGTAAATTCTTTCGGTCCGACCGCTCGCAAAAATCTGCTCATAAAAATTCATTCGTTTACACGCGCTTCGGCAAATCTGCAATTAAAAATTTTAATATCGCAACATCCTTGCCTATGCGTTTGTATTTTTCTTCTGCCTATCTGTGTATCTGTAAGGAATCACTGAAGCTATAATTTATGACAATTGGTAAAGATAAACTATTCTCTAGGATCACGGGACTACACATATTTCAGGATCATTCATCAAACCTACTTAAATGTCCTAAAAAATTTGCCCGTTTTGCGATCGGTCGGGTCAGAAACAAACGACCTTCCAGCGAAAATTCTTAAGGAAATTCAACCGGGTTAACAAATTGCTGGTAAATGCAAGCAATTTGTTAAGCCCCAAGCTCAATGGGTGGGCCATAAAGCTTACGCCATACGAATCTCATGGCACAGATTCCAGCTGGCTTTATGGTCCCTGTTTTCGTATGACTAAAGTTGTAGTCCTATTTCCAACTCAGCAGTTCAACATGAACCTCAACGTCAAAAACAGAAGCTCTAAGAGACCTGCAATCTCTTATCAAAATCGGTCCCCCAAAAGTTCAATCACCCTTAGCTTCTCGTTTAAAGCGACGGACTGCGCCAATGAACTCGGACAACTGGGAATGCAAGCCGACAGCTGACACGACAAAAGCTTTGCTTTTGCAATTCAACCCATCAGAACGGCCGGTTTCATAAACTACCAGCAAACAAAAAAAACATCTAATAATGATAAGTAATATCTCAACACTAACGACTGGCTATAAAAACGGCCCGTCGCTGACCCACCGGACCCCTTGCGAAATGCATTTAAAGTTGTCAGCTCTTCAAATGCCCGCAAAATTCCTGGAGATCAGTGGAGCCGCTTGAAGCTGCTTACAGCTGATGTAGATAAAACTTATCAAACCAAACATGTCACGTTCGAATGATTCTTCGATTGAAACTACCAAACATACATACATGCCATGCAAGACATCATCACTATCAGCTTTGCAAACGTAAATTTGCCAAAGCGCATAAAACCGCAAATGGCTGACGTAATTACAATTAACATAGAGCATGTGTAGGCAAAGAAATTTCATGGAGGATAAGGCGTAACAAGAGGAGTTTGTCTAAATGTATGAGAGTTTCTGTTGTTGAGTGACCAGTACGTGGTAACCAATATTATTTATTCGATGTCCGGCATGTCCGCAAGATGTGATAGCAAAAAGACATTGAAAATACGAGGATGGCACACTTATGCAAATCCCCGTTCATGTAAATTCCAAAGCAACAAAATACAAATGCACTTTTGCAAACAATTTCACGATCTCCAGTACCACAACAGTAATTGCAATATTACTACCATGTATACACGCAACCTTCACATACAGTATGATTTACATACAAGAGATCTCATATCAACATCTTGGGGTTTACTTTCGAATTCCTTTATTTTTGCATAAGCTCAAAAAGTCTCCCTCGACATTAGACGCAACTACAAATCCACTTTCTGAGACTCCGTGGAAATTTTGTCGCTAATACGGGTTGGCAGGCCGACGTACGAGTTTGCGAACACAAGTATCGGCACCAAGCTTAATCACTGTGACTTTTGGCAACAGTGCATCGTGCGTACTGAGCAGCAGCCCAAAGTGGGGAAGCAGGTCCTTGGAAATTTGTTTCTGAGCGCGCATAAAGTAAACGCTACCCCTTAATTGCAGCTTTGAACAGAGGCACCACGCTTAACTTGTCAATCGGCTCTTATGTATCGGAATACATAGGCATTAGCTTATAACATTCGAAAAGTACCCCGTAATAAATTTAGAAGGAAATTTTTTAAATGAATAAATTTCGTTTAAATAAACAAACCAAAAGCGAGTATATAAATTGCTTAAAGAGGCGAAACAAAAAAAATGAATGAAATCTTTGAAATAAAATGTTTAAGGAGTGCAACACAAAAAAGCATTAAAAATAACACCCACTAACACATCTGCACATCACCCGCAATCAAAACCATTCTGAACGATAGCAAATGACACCTCATCGAACTGCTCTTCGACTGCTCTATAACACAGGTTACAGGCTCCGTTAAAAGTTTCGTCAACCACATATATTTTAAGTTGACAAGATGACGGCGGCTTCTAAAAAACACTCTAACCTCAACTGACTTGCTTCTTCTTCACTAGCTACTAGGTTATGCTAAAAACTACTTTTGGAATCGCTCACAATACTGCTTTCGTAAAACAAATCTTATGGTTGACGAAATGTTATCCTAAATTCACGGTTCTTAAGCTTACATGAAAGCTTAACACTTCCACAACATGTTCTTCTGACTGCATGTTAGCCATGAAAAGGACAATTTGTAAAGTGTATTGCAAAAATGATGAATTTAGTTCAATTCAAAAAATATAACACTGAGAATCTTCACCATTGCATCCACAATTTATGGAAAAAATGGTTATTTAGAAGAGCTGAAATGTTTTATACATAATAACTCCCTCCAAAAATGGGCGAAATCCTGCTCCCTATCAAATTTTTAATTTTCCGGAAGTGACCCTTACTCTGAGAGTTCGGCAACGTGACCCTGTCCTTTTTCTCGATGACGGCCAACTGTCTCACAAAAGTCTCCACTGCCAAAAAGCACTAAAAACGGATGATCTGGAGAAAGTGAAGCGTACAGCATAACAGCTCACTAAGACGTGGTATCTCCTTTCGCTTTCGATGTGTATTTTTCGTCGTAGAGAGCCGCCATCTTGTGAAGTTCCACATTATCCACCAGACGCACTTTCTGTTCACTCAAATTTAGGGAATCGTATATCATCGCCTGAAATAATTTGAAAAACTCATTCAACATTGGCAATTAGAACTACTCATTAATATGCATCGGCGAACGTCCGTCTATTTGACATATGATTATTTGCAAAAATAATTGGCAAAAATATTCCACCTCTATCGGTCATTTTCAGCCAGGTTAGAGAACATCTTTTCGCAAGAAAATTACATTATAAATAAGAAATGTGGTTTCTATTTGTTCCCAGCCGTTCAGGAAAATCGTTACGAATAAAAAGTAGAATAAAGTAAGCAAGAGATAAGCTACATACTGAAGATAAATGCAAGAAGCATAGTGACTGCTAGCCTTGCCACAATCTTCAAACAGCAATAAAATGGGCTACTTCCTTGCACGACTCTTCTTCATTAATATTACCGCTAACTGATACGATTAAGAGGATAGTTTCTAAACTGAAGTGGGAGTATCAATTCTTTCCCCCTAATAATTAATCTAATATGTCAAAAGAGCGAGATGAAAATTATGTTGATTTCTTTTTTTTTTCTGCAGCAAACAGATCTGCACATTTTCACGACATAATCTCAGTGAGACACAATAAGATGAACAAAACGACGTAAACAAAAGAAAATACGCAAATGAGCAAGGAGAAGCAATAAGCAAACGAAGAAAAGCCGCGAATAAAGAGGGAGTAAACAGTAATTAACTAGGCTGGGTTATTAATTAATTAGCTTGAGTAGTGATAATGTCGAACCTTAGCAACCGATTCAAACGAAATAGCGATCTTTGTCGGAAAAAAGAACTTGACCGGAGCAATTCCAAAGTTGACGACTCTTTCAAGTAATCGTGGTCTGCTGCGCTTGCCATGCAACATTGCCGGGCGAACAATGGTACAGTGTTCAAAATTTAATGCGCTCACATCACGCTCCATCTCACCCTGTAAAAATATTAATTAATTAACTGAGCAATTAGCAATGAATAAATCATGAGGAACGCTGCAAAAATTTTCGAGAGAGGAATCACAAGAAGCTGAAACGATGTTAAGCAGCGCGCTGATACTGTCGCATCGGATTGTGCCCACTTTTGTTTATTGCTATCATACTGAAACTGTTCCGTGGGTGTGATTCATGCTTGATGGGTTCTATGAATGCATCTATCTCTAGAACTTCTCAAAACTGTTCTCTTTGTTCGTATATCTTTTCAAATGTTTACTTTTTGTTTTTATCGGCAAATTTTGATGACCTATTCGTTACATCAAACTCATCCATTCATCTAACTAATAAAGATTATGCATATATATTCATTTAGTATGAATAAGCATGTAAATATAAATATATATATATATACGTATATATATCTGTGTATATACATATGCATATATATATATATATATACAGACATAATATATATTGTAATTGGCATATATGTATAAGTACTCACTAATTAGTAAATATTACCTTAACATTTGCTAATGCCGTCAATATTAAATGTATCGAGATTGATGAACCGCAAAGATCAACGCACAACCTTTGAAGCGCTAATCATAAGAGTCGAATGCACGATTCAACGATCTGATTTTCACTGCTTCGCCAAAATCTTTAAAGATGGACGAGAAAGTCTCTACTTCCAAAACCTCACCTGCTCATTTCTCTACGATAATAAATAACTAGCGTATGATATGCCCTTCAGCTATCTTTAATGCATAGGTTCCATAAGTTCGTTATTGAGATTCTTGTTAGCTTTCCACATAAAAACGGTCGGTCTAACATTTAATTGCACTGTATCGATTTTGAAGTTATCGGCAAAGAATTCATGTCACCAATCCATTGGTGGATGAACTGCCACACTTACTAAACTGTTACATACGAGTTCTTCTGGCGTTAATATTGATTGAGCCAAAAATTTTAATTCCCATAATACCAGCAAATGGAAACTCGTAAGAACACGGGCACCACTGAAATACCAATAAAAATACCTTCGTTCTAACGTAGAGAAACGAAGAGTTCTCGTTCGCTCCACTAGAGCTAACCACTGAAAAATGTGGAACTCCTGCCGCGTGTGCTGCACGTGCACAATTTACCACATAGTCATGATCGACTTTATAGAAACCATCCTGCAAACATTACTTAAATATTAGAATCTCCTATATATTTTGATAGACTGGTGCATAAAAAAAGCCAGAAACTGAGAGCTAGATGAGCTCATGGATGGAAAAAAACTTTCCAAATGAGAAAGGACGAACCTACAATCCCAGAATATTGGCTCAATATTCTATCAAATTAGCCATGGTAAAAGCTATTCGAAGCTTTTAGAATAATTAATGTTGAAGTTGCATATCGTAGCGATGTTTTTGAAATAATGTTTTGGGAAATTAAAATATTTCTGATAATTTTTCTGACAATCAATTTCTGATTATTTCTGATACTTCTGATAACCCGATAAGCACCCATTTCTGATAATCAACGAGGGAGTAAATCAGTTTAGCTGGTAGCAAGTCAGTTTCGCTGCCTTGAACTCGTTTTAAGGCAAATCGGCAGTGTAACGTTTAATAACTTCTCGTTCTTGCTCTCTCCTTCTCTCTCTCCCTCTCCTCCGTTTAATCTCTCCCATGAAACACCCAAAAGCCCGAGCAACAGTCCGACCATTCAAGTGTTACTTTATAAAATATCGTATATGGCATAAAAATACAATACTTACGAGGCCCGTCCTCCAAAAACTTGTAATTCGCATAAAATTTTATTGTGCGCTTTCGGGTAGTACGATTTCATCATTACATTTGCCAACAGATGCCCGAGCACTGATAGCAGTCTACGATCTTATCTGACTTTACCTCAACAGAAAAAAAAACTGGCCAAGGGTCAGCTATGCTACAAACTTATAGACATAAGCTTCTATCGAATGTGGTGCAGAACGCAAACATTGTGAAAATTGTAATAAAGTGTACGAAAAGCATTACCGCGCCAGCCTCAGCGCGTGTAGTGCCGAGAGCACAAAATACTACCGACGCGCCATCGAAGTCTTTTTTATGATTATCGACGATAGTGTCGAAATCGACAATACGTTGCTCCTGTAAATAGTTCTATCAGATATTCCGTTGTTCGGACCCTTTTACTGCTACAAGTAGAAAAGTTGTTTATCATTGTTTATCAAACCTTATCAATAGGGTTATTAATTACGGTTGACAAATGCGAACGACTTAATAAAATGGTAAGAAGACGTACAGCGATGACAGTAAGATTTACGCTTAGCAGATCTATAAAGTAAGATTTGACCACCATATAAGTGCCACCAAAAAAAAATTACTGTTGTCTTCAACCAAAAATGCTGAAGTGCCAATCCTCTGCTGAAATAAAAATTGACGGCAATTTAACGAAGGAACTATTGGAAGAGTTCAAGCAAATACAGAAACAAAGCGTTTTTTAAAAATGAAATTTCTTCAAATAAACAAGAAAATTTTAGTGTTCGGAGAGCACTGCTGCAATAAAATATAAAGAAAAGACCAATAGTACTAACCTCTCTCTCATTTTCCACAGTTGCATTTTTTTGCATACACTGTTTCCTTACAATGGAGAGAGAACAATGACTGTTCAGTACAGTTCAAAATAATTCGTCCAACAGAGATATGATCAACCTTATATAGTGTCATGAACAGATGAAACAAGCACCTGAAACCCCCCCCCCCCTCTCTCCCAACAACTCGAGGTGAAGCAAAGCTAATTTACCTTTCATACTTCAATAATTTGTAAGATACCCCTACGTAATACGTCCGAGAATGACTCAACTGAAGAGGCAACTCTAGGTCGCGTTTTCTAACGTCTGTAATTGTAAAATTTTGAAATCGGAACAAAAACCTACGATTTTTTGCATTTGCGGTTCATTGTCTAATTGAATCTGTCGTCTATTAAGAAGCAGTACGGTTCGATATGCATCTGTTGAGGCCAGAAGACGGACTATCTGAGAGCCGACTGCTCCGCTGCCTCCAATCACTATCGCATGCAACTCACCCATTTGCATCAAAGAGTACGTATCCAATTTCTAAAGCATGTAAACATCCGTAAATAAATAAGTACACCGCCCATAATCGGAAGGAGGTAACGGAAGTCAAGGCCGAGTTTTGAAATAACGTCACAATCCGCTAGGAAAAGTGCGCAAAAAGAGAAAGATGTGAGGAAAAAAAAGAACAATAAAAGAAAATGAAGTTGGAGAATCTGAGAATAGAAGGGGACGGAATGACGCTATCAACTATTTACCCGAACGAAAAGTACACGCACAGCACGACTGGAAGTAAGCTACAAGCACAAGTACAGTACAGGCACAAACAACAGTAAGCGTATTGCTTCGTAAAATGGGAACTTATTCAACAGAAAAAAAATTATTAGAAGAAAAATGTAAATTGAACTAGTGAAACCTATTCCTGCTCTCCTTCTGCCGTCCCTCCCTTCCCCACATCGGTTCTTTCATGTTTTCCTCCACACGTTTCTTTTGCAACATTTAATTATATCTCCCTGTACTTATTTTGGGAAGGGAGGGGAAAGGGGGCAACAGCATTTCCTGGAATAAAGCCTACACATGTCTCCTATCAGCTGGCGATCTGGTGGTAATGCGTTCGGTTGGTAAATAGGCTGCCCGGATTTGATTTTGCAGCCTGCAGTTCTCCAAGAAAAAGGTCATGCTACCGATGCAAAAGCAAAGATACCTCTGCACTCGTAAAACTTCCCAATGCACTCGCCATGAAATTCTATTGGAAAAGAAAAATTTTTTCTTTCAATTTTTGCTGACCATTTTAAAGCTCCGATGAAAATATATTTAAAAGCAATTTGAAAACACGCCAGCAAAATGGCATGACGTGCGCTTCCCACAACTCGATTAAAATGACCTAATAAATTGAACTGAATTCGCAATAACAGCAAAAACCTTCACCTAAATGTTTTAGAACCAACGATCATCTACATATAACAAAATGAATAACCAACAGTAAAACATAAACATCTTTCCCATGAAACAAATGCTGTTTAGGCCAACCGCTAATTGGGTGATGGCCGATGTTTGAACTGTTGTCACCGTTGGTGCTCATCCTACCCGAATCTCCACAATTGTTTCCCGAAAAGAATCGGTTTGTCGCGAAGCAGTCAAAGACTTACGCAAGATGTATCTTGCCATGAGCTGAGTCTTATAAGTCCAACCTTTGGTCCCACTAATTAAACACGAGTAGCATTTATTCCTATCTTTACCGTTTAACTAATTCCCGTACCCCATAACTAACCTAAAGAGTCTCAGGAATCGTCCTCTAGTTTTGTTTAATGCAACTTCATAAATTATTTTTGGGAAATTCGATAAGGATAAATGGCGAGTTGAAAATGTTGAAGAGATTAGCCAGCGCACACATATACAGGGCGTACTTAAGCACAAATAGGAATGTCCCCTATTCGATTCGCTCATTGCAACAAAAAACGCATTAGAAACAACAATGAATTCGTAGAGGCAAAAAGAAAATACTCTTTGTCTGCTGGTAGACAAAATTTTTCTAGACTGACAACCATAAAAGAGTCAAATTCTTTATGTCAGAGATTAAAACAACAATACATTCAAAGTATACAACGAAGGCAACAACAAAAACGACGGCCACGGGTAAAGTGTTGTATGAAACCATTGAAAGAATGTGAAAAAATGGTTTAAAAAACGCTTGGTCACGTCTCAACGAGCCGAAAACTTGCAAATAAAATATTTACAAAAAAAGAAGATAAAAAACATTAAAAAATAATCCCTGTTCTGAACGCAAGGCTTTATTAATATAAGCGACGACTGTACGGAGGTGTATAGCAACAAAACAGTCCTCTCGAATGTGACAGTCGAACAAGGCAACGAAAAAAAATTTTGCGGAACCCTATAAGAAGTGACAACTGATAAGGCAATAGGCAGTCTGGATGTACGCCGACCGACAGAAACCTGTATGCTAGAAAATTTATGCTTACACAGACGCAGACGATGTTTACTAGTTAATTGTACGCGACATACGTCCGCCCCCTTACTAGTTAATTGTATACGACATGCGTCCGTCCCCCCTCCCCCCCTTCCCCTCCACACCTCTGACGTCAAGCACCGTAGCGCTAACGTTTATCGAATCAATTCGTATAAAATTGATCACATCCGAATGATTCCTATTTGACTGACTATAACGCTGTAAGAGTTACAACTCTTTGAGTTGTGATACTTCTGACCATTAAACGGCTCGTTAAGAAGCAAGTAAATTAGCACATTACGCATTTCTTACTCTACCCTCTTCTTGTTTGTCGTACTCGAGTTTACTTAACAGTGTACTTTTCGCTGACGAGAACACAGTTCGACCAACAGCACAATCATCCATCACCAATGCTGAGCTATTAATAATAAACCAACCAACATGCACCAACTATCAACTAGAAATGAATTTAGGTGATAAAACGACTGATACACGAGTTGAAATATTTCGCAATCGAAGACGTATCAATAACTTCTTCGCATCCACTTTTACTTTCCAGTTCTCTATAAACGTAACGCATCTTCACCTAAAAATCAACAAGTAATATTCATTCAGCAGCTCGACTGATATGACGGCGCGCCATGTTCAATTCTAGCCAATGCAGCACTCTCTTTTTCAAACACCATATTCATAGTTGCTAGTCGAACGAGACCTATTAAGTGCCAGGCATTATGGTTAAAAAAATGATGAGGTTTCTTCAAAGCGCCAAGAACCCCAAACCTTCACAAGAAAAAAAAGGGTTAGAATCATCCTCCATATTAACCAAACACACCAGCGCTACTTTCTAGAAGAATAGTAAAAATGCTCTTGGCTGCTTCAGTAAGAGTTGATATTCGATAAAGATGAAATTAAAGCGTTCTGACTGCTAACAAAACTCAGCATTCGGGCATTCCAAGCATATACATGCCAGAAGACAAGGAATTCAAAAATGTTCGATAGCATCGTTTTGGGCTCCTTCATTTGCGGTACTTCTTCCTCCCTCCCCCTCCCTCCCTCTCTCTTTCCCGGCCACTGCTGAAGCATAGTGATCACAGACAATGACCAATGCCAAGCCAGTGAACGGCGATGCGAGGTTTGACACTCGGCTGACCTGACCTTGATGAATTCTTTAATATTGGCTTACCTAAAGTTTCGACTGTTTACAGCGATCGTCTTTTCTAACAGTACTTGTTAGTCCTTGAATCATGTTATGGTTGAATTACGTAATCCCTCATCCATGACGACGGAGAAGCAAACTGCTACTTGGGCGATTTGTTAGTGGAACGATCACCTGTCATGTAAATGTCTCCACATTTCGATTCGCTGCTTACGTGGTCATTCCTTAACCAAGGTCTCCACCGCCAAACTTATCTTTCCTTGTCATACCTTCCTTTAATCCTACCTCTCTCAAACTGCCTTCCCCACTTATCTTTTGAAATCGCATCCAATACGGATCAGAAATGAAACAGGAAAATGACATTCAACAAACCAACCAATATCCTTATCTGAAGCTGAGCTACTAATTCCGCTCTCAAAATAGCATTCTTCATTGCGACGACAACTTCATATCTGGTTTCCGCTTTTCTGACCTCTACTCGCATCGGATGTATCTTGGTAGCATTCTCCCGAAGAACACATTCGAAACAATTGGTGCAGCTCTCATCCACACTTTTTACAATCCATTTCAATAGTTCTTTCTCGGACGCTTGCTCATTACATAGTAGAAACACGAGCGCTTCTGGCAGTACCAACGTTTGCTCCTAAATTAAGGTTTCCATCTGATATTTTTCGACTGGGCAACATAGAAAACGCCATTTATTGTGGTTTAAAAAAAAGGCGTTCCAGGCGCACTTCCCGTTCATCAGCAATCCAAATATACTTGAACAATACGTAAACTTCTTATCAGTGCATATGTTAAATTACGTTTATGAGTCACTAACAACAACGAGTCACCTGTGGATATATGCCTTCAGATTTACGCTCTGCAGCGCAGAAAAAATTCGACGGTATAACTGAGCGCTCTGAATAAAAAAACTCTTATAACATTCTTTAAAATATTCGGGGATATCGAATTTTGTCAATTTAGTTATATCATGGTTGTAGTTCTGTGACAGCATATTTGTTGTCAACAAATGATCTCATGTCCATGCAAACAGCCTATAACATCTATCGCGAACAATAACAAATTCAGTTGAAGTCAATCAATTGCAAAACCAATTGAACTCAATTAATTATAAACTCAATTGATGTCAATTAATCATAAACTCAATTGAAGTCAATCAATTATAAAGTTAATTAATTATAATTCAAGTGATGTCAATTAATTATAGGTTCAAGTGAATTCAATTAATTATAAACTCAATTGATGTCAACTACTCATAAATTCAATTGAAGTCAATTCAGAATATTCTCCACGAATTTCCAAATAAATTCCGAAATAGTGCCCACCTGTTCTTTACTATACACAAATGACGCTCATTAAAATTCCTATAAAACTAACCCTATTTGGAGTTGCAACTCGTTAGAAAATATCCTCAAAGAACACATATTTACTCGTTTTTGACTGCAATGCGCGTCATATTTTCGCCCCCCCCCCCTCCAAAAAAAACGCCGCCTTCTCAAAAGTTGAGAAGCACGATATATTATCATCATGAAACGACAACAGTATAATATAACCTCATTAGTTCTTTGATAGACGACAGCCCGCACAATCGAGGACTGAGACGACAAAGAAGACGAGTCAGGAGCCTCCGAAATGAGATCCCATAACGAAAAATACATCGATTCCAGCTCTAAACAAAAAATGCCGCTATCGACAGAACCTGGAAACTGTTTCAATAGCTGTGGCCGCAGAAGGAACGGCACAAGTAGCCTCTGCGTGCAGAACACCTGCAAAAGTTTATTTTAAAAAAAGCCAAAAACGGCGAAATCTTTAGCAATAACACCACTTTGAATATTGGATTTTCAATTTTTCTGTTATCTTATCTTGTTCAATTTTCGGTTCTCTTATCTTGCTCATGTTCAAATTTCCTGTTATCTTATTTGTATTGTTCTTTTGTTCTTTTCTATTATTCTCCCCCGACTGCTCTTCCGCCGGGCGGTATATTCGTCGTTGCCTCTTATGCTGTGTACAATTTGTTCCTGTTACCTTGTTGTGCGAATAAATCATCACCAACTTCCCAATTCTTTATTTACCTACTGTTCAACGAAAAAGTTTCTAATGAAAAAAACTTTAAAAAATAACAAAAGTGTCAAACAAGAAAAGTATGAACTTATAGCTGCGCTTTTTTATTGCTGTAACTGTCAGAATTTCTTTATGGCCAAAAAAATAATGCAGCTAATCGGTCTTACGATTGTTTTATAGCACAACTCTCTTTCTGTATTAATTTTCTGTTCACATAGTTCATCGAATAACAAGACTACATCAACATCACTCATGCATGAAAACAAGACGGAATAAAAGAAATATAGTGGGAAAATAGTTTTGAAAGCACTCACCTCGCATGTAAATTCTTTATCCTTTCCAAGCCTTTCAACTGCAATCGATTTGGAAAACGATTTCAACGCATCTGAAATAGAAAAAAATATGCATAATTTGCTCGTTTCAAATTAATACATTTTAAGCATTGTTCAACATAAAATTACACACCCACAACAAAGATCAGATGGTGGTCAAGTGTCATCTTCTCAACATAACAGATGTACATCCTCGTATATAAGTTGGCATCTTCTCGACCAAAAAAGAAATCTATGATGAAAACGCAAGCAAGAAATAATAGATGCATTTAATGGTGAAACTATTCGGTCAATGATAGCCGCAGAATGCCCGGATTCCCCGACAATGAAATACGGGAAGAAGTGGGCAGGCGTGAGTGTGGAAAATCGAGAACACAAGCTGGATAAAGATGAAACACGAGACTAATGTTACTGAACATCACCATCCTATCAAAATTTTTCCTTTTTTTTTTCATTTTACTTCATCTCTATAGATTGTTTTATAGCACAACTCTCTTTCTGTATTAATTTTCTGTTCACATAGTTCATCGAATAACAAGACTACATCAACATCACTCATGCATGAAAACAAGACGGAATAAAAGAAATATAGTGGGAAAATAGTTTTGAAAGCACTCACCTCGCATGTAAATTCTTTATCCTTTCCAAGCCTTTCAACTGCAATCGATTTGGAAAACGATTTCAACGCATCTGAAATAGAAAAAAATATGCATAATTTGCTCGTTTCAAATTAATACATTTTAAGCATTGTTCAACATAAAATTACACACCCACAACAAAGATCAGATGGTGGTCAAGTGTCATCTTCTCAACATAACAGATGTACATCCTCGTATATAAGTTGGCATCTTCTCGACCAAAAAAGAAATCTATGATGAAAACGCAAGCAAGAAATAATAGATGCATTTAATGGTGAAACTATTCGGTCAATGATAGCCGCAGAATGCCCGGATTCCCCGACAATGAAATACGGGAAGAAGTGGGCAGGCGTGAGTGTGGAAAATCGAGAACACAAGCTGGATAAAGATGAAACACGAGACTAATGTTACTGAACATCACCATCCTATCAAAATTTTTCCTTTTTTTTTTTCATTTTACTTCATCTCTATACGCCAGAAAAAAATCAGCAATACAACTCTGCTATCCCTTTGTATAAAAAAAGACGGTCGACCAATAAAGATCAGCTGATCGACCAATAAAGATCAATCTGGAACATGCTTACCACAGCCATTAGATGGTGCTGATGATAGTGGAGTCATGTTGACAGCCAAGTGCCATTTATGAAGAACGAGGTCCGATGTGTTTTGTAACTTAACTAGAAGAAGTGAAGAACCAGAGGCAAGAAATCTTAACTGAAATTTACTCATTCTAAAGCTAAGAAAACAAGTTCGATGACGAAAACAGTTGTTGAGTGCAATCTAACCTTAGGATGGCTGGTTACACATACTTCCGAGACCCCTATAGGTTACCTCTACAGTCACTGCCTAAGATTAGCCTGATGCCGTTAGTACTTACAAGCTTAAACTATTGCATACAGATATCCTACATCCTTATACAAAACAGAAAATTCAAATATCTCTTGCATTCACACGTAACATATAGTGGTATTTTTATCTAAACCTAATTGGCTAAATGGCGACTTGAATGTTTGCACATCGCTCATACTGAAATGTCAGATGAATGATTCTTTTGAGCTAATCTTCTGATACACCCATTCAATCAAATGCAACAGTCTCTTCCAGTAGCAGCAAGTGCTTTAAAGCGGACACATCAAAGTAACCGAAATTACGGACTGCTGCTGCCGCAAACCGATCCGCGATCGCAGAAGGCATTCTGCAGATGAAATCGGCTGCACAGTTCGGCCTTCCATCTTAGCGATAATCATATACAAAAATGATATGACGCAAAAAAAGTCTCAAAATATCAACTGCAATCAGCACTTCTAGAAGATGGCATTAATCAAATACGGTTAGAAAAAAATCGACGTCGCCAAACACCATACCTCGAGCCCAATTTGAATTGGGAAATCACGTCTTTCACTCGCGCATTTATCCATTTCTGTTTGCAGATGAACTCCAATTGCCAACTTAATTATCAGCTTTTTTATTTTCGGAAAACAATGGTGATTTAGTGCTGCAAATACTTCCAAATCAAAAATTTTTTTTGAATATCAAGTTACGGCAAACACGTTATCTGCCAAGGAAAGAGCAGCAAACTATTAGTAAAGAAGTCATCAACAAAATTTTAAGCGAAGCGTATTGGCACGGTTATGTAACACGCTCCTCATAGTTGAGGCGCCACTCTAGCGACTACTAACATTATTTTCCAGCCCACCGTCTCAAATTTCAAACGATTTCTACTCTACATTTACTTCACGTATATAGTACTAAAGAACCTCGTTTTTGGTTGCAGAACCAAGTTGACGCGCAGCTCCTTCCCTCTCCCCTTCCTCCCCCTCTATAAATTTGAAGTCGCCTTCTGAGAAGAGGGGAGACGACACAGTCCCCCAGGCTGATGATCTCTACTTTGCACACTTCTGGTGTATCGCCACAAGTGCGACAGCACGAGCACGAGCAAGAGCATTCCCTCTCCTCGGTTCAACGCATCCTTTGTTGGAAACAGTTCCCAGAAACGGATGTTACAGAAAATGTGCTGAGATGGGAAGAAAACGAGAAGAAAAAGTAAAGCAATCATCGAGAAATCGTTACAAACCCACAGCTATATGCGGTCAAGAATTGTATAGAAAAGAGCATCGGTTAATTCGACTAATAAAACATTAACGCTGCTGATATCGTTAGAAAAACATTAACGCTGGTGATATCATTCTAACTTTTTTTGGTATGAGTACTGAACTGTAACTGAAGCAAAGTAAAACACGATGCAATAAATAGACTTTTCGGCAAAAGATCTCCTCGATGAAAGTACTCGGCGATTCGACGACTGCCGAGCATAAAAATGGGATGCTTCGAATGATCAACAATGTAAATTCATCGCTGAGTGAAACGAGCAAGCAAACTGCAAAATTGACTGTTGTGGCCAACTCTTCCAGGAAAATACTTTTTTCAGCAGATGTATAATAAAGGAACCTACCCTATTCTACAATAATTAATTAAATTTCAGTCATATCTACAATTACGCTACACTTGCTCCACCATTGAAAAAAAAAATTTCGAGTACGCGCGTACATTCTTCTCTTTCTTAGGCCCTATAACACCACAAGCACCTTGCACCTTAAGTTCACCCACCCGTCCTCCTCAATTCCCCAACCCCTCCCCCCCTCCCAACTTCCTTTCCTTAAGTGTTCGAATTAACCTGTCTTGCCAGTTCGTCGATTTCCTTTGTTTCGTTTTTGATTTGTTTGTACTGTTCAACCAGTTCCTTCATCTGTTCCAAATATTCCTCCTCACTTTCCGCAGCTGTTTTCATACCGGCATCGACGATCGTCGTCGTTTCCATGCCTTCCGCAATCTTCATCATATCGTTTTCATCATCGTCTGCGTTGTCCAACTCTTCCGGCATCAAAAAATCGTCCATTGCTGTTATGTATAATGCGATTAAAGCCATGCAAATAACAGCCCGCCGCAAAAATGACAATAACACACTTTACTGCAAAAACGACGATAACACAAACTGCTGCAAAAACGATAACTCATATTGCCAGAATTGATTTACTCATAATTCACTTACAGCAGTGTATATCGAAATTCAGAGTTAACGTTTTGCATTCATAGCAAGAAGAGTCACAGCCGTAAAACCGTTAGAGTAAACAATAGCATCGAAAAGGGAAAAAAGATTTCAACCCTTAACGAACCTTACACGTAAAAACTACTGCTTCTTGGTTACTTTTCGCTTGAATGTGGCGCCATTGCCGTTTTTGAGATTCAATAATTTTCGCCGTAGCTAAAAACATTTGAAGGCAAAAATTTCACACGCCGAATGACCGAAACTGACGAAAGTGAAGCTATAGTTTTCATTCAGAAAGTACACTAACTAAAATATTCCTTTGGTTAACTAAAATATTCCTATCACAATTCCCCGCTTGTCACAATTCCCCACACCACTCCTATCACAATTCCCCACTAACTAAAATATTCCTATCACAATTCCCCGCTTGCTTTTTTTAAACAGTATCTTTATATTGTAAGTTAAAATTACTGACTGTAACCATCGTCTAATTCAATATCGTTTATTTCAGAAATACTAGTTACCGTGCTAACTTTTCCTCCACCGTTTCCTCTTGTTCCGCCCAGATGAGATGATCCAAAAAAGACTCATTCCCTCATTT
>JPKZ01000195.1:204821-216464 GCA_000803305.1 Toxocara canis | reverse complement strand
TATATATATAGTTCATGAAAGGACCGGAAATTCCATATAACTTCTGCCTATGGATCGCTTTCCCCAATTAAAACTACAATAGAACAACACTTACTACTGTTATCGTACAGCCTTCAGTAGGGTGTATACGGTCGGCATGAAAAGACCGAAAATTACCTCTTTTAACACGAAGTGAGAAAGAGGAGAGATTTCTTTAATTCTCTCCTTTCAAAAACACCTTAAACCCTACAGTGAAAACTATTGATTGATTACCACAACAATATTTCAATCGATTATCGAAAAAAATTCAAAACTTCAGCATGACAAAGAAAATGAAACATTTATTCAATATTTTAAAAATTGCGCAGACAGACAAAGCAAAACAAATACGCCAACAGGCCGAATATCACAAATCAAAAAACAGGCCATCGTGACAACTTCCACAAATTTCCAGCTTTACTCAAAAAAGCTTTTTACAAAGTAAACGAAACATAAGTAACTGATACCCATCATCTATTTCCACAAAATTCCTGCAGGAGCACCTCCTCAATCCCTTTCTGTCAGGATTTAGAAAACTCCGTTGATGGCCTCTTCTTGATACAATGCACAAACTTCCATGTTTAATATAAAAGGAAAATTTTCCCGGTGGTTTATATCGATTGATGCCGAAGATGTCTAACAAATGAAAACATCGTTAATTGTGTGATTTGTTTGCACCACATGAACAACAACGCTATCGGCAAAAAAAAAACGTATGACTGCGCGCCGTGAAGCAAGCCAAGAGAAGAACAACTATGAGAATGGATTATTCGTCACAAGACGGTCCATCATACTGAATTACAACGCATCGTCTAGGTGGCTTGACGATTTGGTTTCGATAACAGCGGAGAAGCGATCGGGATATACCAAGTACAAATCTACCTATTCAGTACCAGCGTTGTACTGAAGCTTCTCCTTTGCTGATAAGAGGACCGAACGTTTCTTCCCCTGTGAGCAATCAATAAACTCTCGTTTTATTTATGACAACCGACCGAATTAGGGTACTCTTGTGTGTGAAAAAACGTAACCCAGAACTCCAAGGCCAATTGAGGAATGATAGCACGTTTCGCCTACATAAAAAATGATCATGGATCGGTCCCTCTTGGGTACAACTATCTGTCGGCTCTGCAAATGGTGATATCATTTTCGAGTTGAACGAACGATCTAGCAGATATAATGGAAGGCAACGTTGCCTTCCACCTCGATAATCACTTGCAGTGTACTCCGCTCGAAGAACTAACGTAGCATTGTCGAAGAGTGCACCTTCGAATACGTAACCAAATAAAATCAATCCTTCTACCACAGGGTACGCTGAAGCGAAAGCGAAAACCTTTGCTTTAGCGTGCCGCACAGTAAAGGTAAAAACCTTTGCCTTAGCGTGCCCCATGGTAAAAGTAAAAACCTTCGCCTTCGCGTGCCCTATAGGAAAGGTAAAAACCTCTGCCTTAGCGTGCCCTACGGTAAAGGTTTGCCTTTGTTATCTAGTAATCACGGATGAGATTGCGTTAAAATTGGGCGAAGGTAGCAAGCACAAATTTCCAAAAACTTCTACGATAACTTAATATGTACAAGTTAATTTCAACAATAAATAAAGTGAGCGCGTTGCAGCGCTGCAACACGCTCACTCACTACACCCGTTCCTCGAAAAAGAGAGGGTAAAAAAGCGCAATCCAAGCTGTATAACAGGTTTGCGATTCCTTCTAATAGTTTTTTACACGCAAGTGTCTTTCACGGGCACATAACCGGGCGGGCTAGCCGCGAGCGGTTACGGTGCAAACCCCTTAGAAGCCCCCATATTATGTTGTACTGCGTATCGGCAAAAACTCACATTGCCGGTACAGAACCTTTAACCTCTTAGTCGCACAACACCACCACTGCGCACTCCATGAGCAAGTGTCGGAGGCTATGTTCCCTTCTCTCGCATTTGCATGCCGTCTCAAAGGTGAACTTCAGTATCGGGTATTTGCGCTAATCGCACAATCGCAAACATCCCAACATTTTTGCGAATTGTATGTGGCAAGCGCGCGCAGCATTAAGTAGTTTTGCCAATCAGTTGAAAAAATACATTTCAATCTGCCACATAACTGAGAAGTCTGCTCTATGGCACGTGCGCACATTGCACTTCTAGAAATTACACAAAGGACTGAAGAAAATAAAAATAAAGTCAGTACCCGAAAAAAGTTGAGAGGGGAGGCTGAATTCTGAAACCCGGCAACCTGCCAAAGAAAATTTTTAGGTTTTATACATTTCCCTAAAGTTATTCGATAGGCCGGCGAACATTAGAGCAAAATCTCGATTTCGAGCAAAATCGATGAACGAGAAGTCCATTAATGGCCAAAAATATATCTCTGTAATTGGGGCGAATTTCTCTTCCGGATATGCAAATTTCATCTGATTTTTGCATAAGTCCACCTAGATTACCGTTTCCTTTTGCTGTGTGCACAACATCCCCTAGAAGAAATGCGACAAACCCAAAGGGAAATAATTTTCTGTTTTTCTGTTCTATACTTTGTTTTACACTGCTAAAAATTTCCGGATTCTGGATTAACCATCCACAACCACGCCCACAGACCCGAATCACAAAAGAATACCCTTTGAAACATGGAAAACATTTTAAAAATATTTAAAGAAAAAATGTTGCACACAAAGATCCTTAAGTGTGGAAAAAGGCATTTTTGTAAAAAATATAATAGTAAATTTACCTATCCGACTGGCCAATCAACTTGACCCTGACAGTCCGACTATAAAGCGGCCCAAAAAAATCGGAAAAAAAACTGATTTTTTCCAGGAAAAAAACTAATTTTCTCGAAACCTTTTGTGTACATGAGCTTAAACGTAATTAGTGCCCTCCTGTCTCAAACAGAACAGAAAACGCGACAGCACATGGTATCGTAATTGATTGGCCCTGCGTGTACCTCTGCTGTTTTCGCACTGCCTCCTGTTCCTTGTTTTCTGGTAAACAGGTAATAACCTGTGTACCGCTGCTCCAGCCCAAATAACGCAGGCAAAACTTTGTTTAAACAAAAGACTGCATTCGTCCGATATGAATCTACACAGACGTTCATATGCCTCTCTGTTCCCTCCCATTAGTTCCTATTTTGCCACATTGTCTCGAACAGAAACTCGTCTTCAACAAAAACAACTCTTCCTTTGAATTCGAAACGCTGTAGGCATCGGGCTTCTGCCTTACGTTTATACGATACATTCAATGGATCGCAATAAACAAAACAATTATTTAGACCTTGACTCGAGTTCACAAATCGTTTTGTAGACCGACTGTACTGGTGCGCTATTTGTGGCTCGTTTCGCGATCCGTTCGCGAACACAACGCCGCCTTTCACGAGTCTCATTTCGCACTGTGCATTTGGCGTACAGTTCGATAACGAGACTCCCCAACTAAAATATTCTTCATCTGATTGCTCCGAACCACTAAAAAAATAATTCGCATATTTAACGACTTCCACCTGGTTGGTTGCTCACTTAATCACCGCGCCAACAAATGAACGAATAGCATGATCCAAACTAAAAAAAATTCTTTTTAAAATAACAAGTAAACATCCTTGGTGCTCCCAATATTAAGTTCTCAATTCTGGAAGTTATCTTCCATATTCGGCGAATGAATTATCATTACTTGGCAACTTCAATACTGCAAACGAAAAAATTAACTTAGGAATGGTAAACAAAATAGTCAATTCTTTTTATTTACCATTTCTAAGTTATGAAGTACGAGGAAAGAATTTACAATTAAAAAAGGCAGAAGAAAATGCTTGGTCAGTTAATAGAAAGGCATATAAATATCCATGCTAAGCCTCCTTAGCGTTTATTACCTCGATAAGCAAGCACTGCTTACAAAGAACACCGTAAAGCGCTCATGTATTACTTTCTATTATAACAACATTTGTGCCTACATCTTCTTCGCTCCTTCTTTTCATCATAACTTTGCAAATAAATTAATAAAGTAAGGTGCACGACCTAGTTAGCAATACTTTTTTGACTTCTATTCCATGCTGGACAAGCTTCACCTACATCATAGCTGTAAATGCTTCCTCTCAATTACCAGAAGTACGTCCTACGTTCTTTTTTCTTATATGAAAAGTCGACGTAATATAAGTGGGTCTGTGTTTCTCTTCTTTTCTTTTCCTCAGTACTTTTTTTTCAGCGGTTTTTGCGTTCTATCCAAAATTGAGCAGCTTATACCTCACTTGAAACCGTTGCGATGAAAATGAAAGTATTTATAGGTACTCCCTGTGACTCCATACTATTTAAACGCAATAAGATCTAGATAACGAATTAGCAAAACGCCTCAAAATTTAAATATCTTCTGGCATTTTCGTGTGCAGAAAACAAACTATGAAAAGAAAAAAACGCTTGAAAAATGGGAAGAAAGGAACACCCACCGCTTGTATATCACCGATTGAAATAATCGTTTCAAGCAGTTCGATAGCGAATGTGATCGATTTATCACCATGCTGATTATACAGCTCTTCCAGCTGCCCAATAACCACATCAGCTTTCTCCTTAATCGCTTCCATAAATTCCACACTACTACCATATATAGCATCGTTGCACTGCGAATACCCAATTCGATAAGGCAGGTCTGTTTGAGCCATCGCTGACAAATAGCGCAGACAATCGATAAACAGCCGTCCTCGTTCGATACATTCGTTACCCCATACATACCTTAAACTCACCACTTAAATAATGTCACAACAACACATACTGTAATGGGGGAAAGCTGATGTGGTCACTTCCTTGATCTGATCGGTTTCCTATAAAACAATTATCCGGAGATATGAGACCGTTCCATAAGCAAAAGCTACCTCTGTTGTGACTGCCTGTTCCCCGCTGGCAGGCTTGGAACCCCAATCCCCATGCGCAATACATTTTGAAACCAACTCTGAATACTTTCTAAACTCTGTTGACTTTCAAGATGGGAAGAATCACAAGTAGATTATACATCCAGCAAAACAAACCTCGCTGTGGCGTTCAGAAACGCGTTGAACATGTACAATGGTGCCTTGGTGGGTGAATCCGGTACGAACAACAAGAATGCCAAAAAAGAGGAAGCTGCTTGACGATATTCGCATACTGTAACCTCTTGGCTAGCTGCCAATAGCTCAATACAGCATTTCACTATTGCATCTGCCTGAATGGAGTATTTCTGAACGTTCCATTTACTCGTTGAACTAAGCAAGTTTGCGCTCTTCCTTGAGTACACTTACACGACTAAAAAACAAACATCCATTCTCTTGGTAATAGTGGAAAAGTGGCACTCTATGCTGGTGGTCACGGGTTCGCATCTAAGCATTGCGGTGCTGTCCTCGTTTTACGTGCTTAATACCACTGAAACTCGTGCGCAATTCTCAAAAAGCTTTCAAATTTCTGCCATCCTATTTTCAGAGTTCGACAATTAAACAATCAAATATGCGTTTCAAAACTTGATTCTTTCGTTCCAGTCGAAATTTCGGCACCGTTCTTTAAAGATCTATTGTTGAAAGACGCTTAAATGAATTCGGACAGGAATCATACTGTGGTTTATTGCTCTCTACGCGACCAAGCAAACGACCAAACAAATCTCATGGTAACCGTAAGTTATTAATCTAAAACAACACAAAATGGAGCAATGTATGCGTGAACCATTAGGCTGAGTAACGTTATAAATTATCTATCTGACACATAGATTAACTGTTTACCTGAGGTAACGAGTTGACAAAAAGTGCAAGCATGCCGGTTTCGATGTAAAGCTGGATCTTATGCACGACGTTTGATAGAGAAGCTATTGTAATGAACGCATTCGCAATACAAGCACGCAGAAATGATGCTGCTGTACGTGAATTCGCACCTCGACGAACTATTGAGTATCCTAGAGCGCACACACGTGATACTGTCCACTAAAATAAATGAGCATATGCGACACCCGACATGTTATTGTTAGCATGCACAGGCCCAATATCCCGGACATGATAAAAAAGAGACTGAGGAGGGATAGCACAAAATACAACATTTTCGAGTTTAACAAAAGTATTCGTCAAAGCAAAAAAAGCAATAAAACTTGCAAGGTCCGACAGAGAAGGGCACAAAAAGTAGGAGTGCACTTCGGCGCAGTGACAACACCGTTCATGTATTCGCACTCTCATTTACCCGTGACCAATTATCGATTGCAAATGGTGGATGCTGACGGCCACTTTACAGCGATCGAAGTCTTGTATCCGATAGCTTGCTTGCAGTGAAATTTGGTTGTAATTTATGGAAAACAAACCAAAGGAGAGGGCGTTTTGCGATGTTCTATTGCAATAAAAGCATCCTACATGAGAAAAAAAAAGAAGGAGAAAAAAACTGACCGCTACAGTTGAATCAATATTGCCAAGCGAAGCACGACAATCCACAAAGAAATCGAGTGCCCTTTCAGGATCAACATCCACGTCAAATCGATCCAATGAGCGTTCGATTAACATCGAAGCCATTTTGACATCTTTATCCGTTGAAGTCGCATTTAGGGAATCATGAAGAAGTTTGCACAAACCCAAGATCTGCAAAACAGCCAAATTACTAAAAACCAAATTTCGGGTACGTATCGTATAGTTACTTCCTGTAATGAATAAATCGAAGTCGAGATTTCTTCCCTCAGTAATCACTATTTTAATGTCCACGACTTTCTAGAGCACGATTTATTCGAAAATGTCTACGTCGAAGGAGGAAAGCTTTATGTTTCAACCTCTGCTCAAGGAGCCAAGGATACTTTATTCGAGATAGTTTGATAACTCATATTATTAGGTTTACACCATGAAATCTCGTTGGTTTGTAAATAAAGAGTTTACTCTAACAGGTCAGATATCTTTACGAGCGAAAGAACATGAATATTTCAAAAAAACCTGCCGGTAAAGTAACCATATACGGTGTGCAAAACCTTAAAACACAAGCATAATATAAACAACAATTATCAAACACCTCATCAGTAGACAAACCTGGTTGGCGAACTGAAAGTTGCTGGAGTAACGCATTGGATGTGCGCGAACAAAAGCCGATAGAACGATGGTAGCACACTTTACACAAGTCGCATCGTTACGAAAAAGATCTATGAGGGCAGGGAACTGCTCTGTTGCGAACAGGTCAGCGATATCGAGACGATCGTTCATCAATTTTTCCACTATAGACAGCAGTGAATCGTAGAAGTGTTCATATTTCTAAATTCTTTCCTTCTATCAGCCACTCAGCACGCCCCGCTTCATGATCTCTACACAATTTACGAACAAGTTGATGCAATCCACCGAATGTACCCCATTAATTCAATAAAGGACACATGGGCTGTAAAGTGTACGATTACTAAGTGGGACGAGGGCCTCTATTGGAAGCGGAAGAAACTTCGCAAAACTCGTAGTCATGCATTGCTAAACGTTTAAGTGAATTTGCTCATGCTATAAAATAACGACCCTCTCAATGAAGCGTTGAAAGTACAGCATAATTCCGATTTTTGCACGATGCATCTCATTCAGCTGCAACAAAATTGCAAAAATAACCAAATGCACACCGGTTGTGTGTCAAAAGATTGCATCCAGTCATTCAAGCATTTCCAATGTGGTGCGCGGTCGGCCGGCGAAAGTCTCATCGCGACACGGCACAGATATGCACGAGCGTAGGATGCTATTAAAGGATGTTGTATGGATAGAGGCATCCCAGAAAGACGATGTAAATTCGCAGACAATGAATCCGCATCGAGAAATACTATACAATTAATTATCGCCGTTTCCACTGCAAAAAAAAATTCAAATTTTGAAACTGAAAATGAACAAACTGGAGAGGCTTTCCTCCTTACTTCAAAAAAAATTCAAAGGAAATTTTTCGAGAAGGCATACAAACGGAAAAGGAAAGATGGTCGGTGGAAATTCAAAGGACTTTCAAAGGACTGTTTTTAACTCTACGAGCAAATACTGTACACAGTTACTTGCCTGTTCGGCACTTTCTCTCTTTAACGATATTTTATTTTTACTTTTTTTCATTTTTCCTATGATACATCTACTTTTCAACAGTATCACCAGCAGATTTGTAGAGTTTGCTTTAATTGTGAGCTTTCCAGTTGTGTAGCACAAAACAATGGCAACAGAAAAAACTAACCATAAAACCTTGGCAACAGTTCCAAAATATCACCAATTTTGCAAAACCAATTCTTAGCCGTTTCTCGCGTTGCAAGCGGTACGTCTTCATGGGTAAAATGTTTCGGCAAAGGGCCAAGGCCCGCCTCAGCACGCTCTTTATTGGCTTTCGAAAGAAGTCGTTCATAGACCAAATCACCAAAGATGTCCAAAATATCAGTTATGAGAACAAATTGGCTCGGATAGAAATGTGGAGCTGCAGTCGAAGAGAGAATGCGAGACAATTCGACCACAATCTGCAACGACTTTACAAAGGCAAGCGAAAACGCTCAACGCATCTCTCTCGCATTTTTGAAAAGACTTCTCGTACTGAAACGTCTGAACTTTCTTGTTGCGTAGAGGGAACAGGAAGATGGGCTGGAGGAGGAGGGGGGGGGGGAAGGGGTTGGTAAAGGAAGGATGAAGATGGGCAGGGAGGAAAAGATGAAATTTCCTCCGCAAAAAAAAAAGAAATGGTAAAGCTTCAGAAAAAAGAAAAATTAAGGCGAGAAGAGAAATTGTGGCACATAGGATGCCATTTAGAATTTTGTAGATTTTGCGGAAAAGTTGATTTCATTAATGAATGGATACGGCGATAATGACTGGCTCATTTGGCAAATTTATCGAAAAAAATTTCAAACATGGATAATATGTCATCATTAATTTCGTGATCACTTAAATTTATTCCTACTTATTAGTCACTCATAAAATGCACACAATATAGTTACATCAGACTCCCATACCACAGAAGAAACGTTTAATCAGTGGTAAAAATAAACGAAAAAAAACAAAACCGTTTGAATTTTTTTAACGCCCATTAGCATTTCCACATTGATGCAACAATGATACCTTCGCAGTAACAGAACTATTTCGTTGAGATAAGAAAATGCTAGAGAATGGTGAACTGTGAAGAGATAAATAAAGACTGCAAACTGCTCACACCTGCACAGATTCGACTTTCTTCTCATTGGCCCATGCAGTGAGCAGTTTCTTCCTCAACTCGTTCACATTCCTCACGTATTCCTCCTGCGAAAGGTCTGCCAACTTTTTCAATCCTGACGAATCATCTAACTGCTCCAACCTGAAAAAAATCAGCGTATCCACAACTTCTAAAATGAAAAGGGACCGCGCAGGTAGTGTCCGCATAATGAAAAGGCGTGGTAATGAGCATAGAAAAGAAGGGAAGACGAGGAGGAGAGAGAAAAGGGAAGATGGAAGACGAGGAAGAGGAAGGGTGGGGAGGAAGGCGGAGACGGAAGATGAGTTTTGCACGATGCATCTCATTCAGCTGCAACAAAATTGCAAAAATAACCAAATGCACACCGGTTGTGTGTCAAAAGATTGCATCCAGTCATTCAAGCATTTCCAATGTGGTGCGCGGTCGGCCGGCGAAAGTCTCATCGCGACACGGCACAGATATGCACGAGCGTAGGATGCTATTAAAGGATGTTGTATGGATAGAGGCATCCCAGAAAGACGATGTAAATTCGCAGACAATGAATCCGCATCGAGAAATACTATACAATTAATTATCGCCGTTTCCACTGCAAAAAAAAATTCAAATTTTGAAACTGAAAATGAACAAACTGGAGAGGCTTTCCTCCTTACTTCAAAAAAAATTCAAAGGAAATTTTTCGAGAAGGCATACAAACGGAAAAGGAAAGATGGTCGGTGGAAATTCAAAGGACTTTCAAAGGACTGTTTTTAACTCTACGAGCAAATACTGTACACAGTTACTTGCCTGTTCGGCACTTTCTCTCTTTGACGATATTTTATTTTTACTTTTTCTCATTCTTCCTATGATACATCTACTTTTCAACAGTATCACCAGCAGATTTGTAGAGTTTGCTTTAATTGTGAGCTTTCCAGTTGTGTAGCACAAAACAATGGCAACAGAAAAAACTAACCATAAAACCTTGGCAACAGTTCCAAAATATCACCAATTTTGCAAAACCAATTCTTAGCCGTTTCTCGCGTTGCAAGCGGTACGTCTTCATGGGTAAAATGTTTCGGCAAAGGGCCAAGGCCCGCCTCAGCACGCTCTTTATTGGCTTTCGAAAGAAGTCGTTCATAGACCAAATCACCAAAGATGTCCAAAATATCAGTTATGAGAACAAATTGGCTCGGATAGAAATGTGGAGCTGCAGTCGAAGAGAGAATGCGAGACAATTCGACCACAATCTGCAACGACTTTACAAAGGCAAGCGAAAACGCTCAACGCATCTCTCTCGCATTTTTGAAAAGACTTCTCGTACTGAAACGTCTGAACTTTCTTGTTGCGTAGAGGGAACAGGAAGATGGGCTGGAGGAGGAGGGGGGGGGGGAAGGGGTTGGTAAAGGAAGGATGAAGATGGGCAGGGAGGAAAAGATGAAATTTCCTCCGCAAAAAAAAAAGAAATGGTAAAGCTTCAGAAAAAAGAAAAATTAAGGCGAGAAGAGAAATTGTGGCACATAGGATGCCATTTAGAATTTTGTAGATTTTGCGGAAAAGTTGATTTCATTAATGAATGGATACGGCGATAATGACTGGCTCATTTGGCAAATTTATCGAAAAAAATTTCAAACATGGATAATATGTCATCATTAATTTCGTGATCACTTAAATTTATTCCTACTTATTAGTCACTCATAAAATGCACACAATATAGTTACATCAGACTCCCATACCACAGAAGAAACGTTTAATCAGTGGTAAAAATAAACGAAAAAAAACAAAACCGTTTGAATTTTTTTAACGCCCATTAGCATTTCCACATTGATGCAACAATGATACCTTCGCAGTAACAGAACTATTTCGTTGAGATAAGAAAATGCTAGAGAATGGTGAACTGTGAAGAGATAAATAAAGACTGCAAACTGCTCACACCTGCACAGATTCGACTTTCTTCTCATTGGCCCATGCAGTGAGCAGTTTCTTCCTCAACTCGTTCACATTCCTCACGTATTCCTCCTGCGAAAGGTCTGCCAACTTTTTCAATCCTGACGAATCATCTAACTGCTCCAACCTGAAAAAAATCAGCGTATCCACAACTTCTAAAATGAAAAGGGACCGCGCAGGTAGTGTCCGCATAATGAAAAGGCGTGGTAATGAGCATAGAAAAGAAGGGAAGACGAGGAGGAGAGAGAAAAGGGAAGATGGAAGACGAGGAAGGGTGGGGAGGAAGGTGGAGACGGAAGATGAGAAGGAGAGGGATAATGGGGAAGACGGGAGACGGCGCAAACAAGTTAATTTTGATGTAAAAATACGAAAACAATGTAAAACAAGTCTTCAAATTCAAAGACTTCTCTAACTAGCGACAACGGAATAGTTGAAACTAACCAGTTTTCTCAGAGATCCCGTCTCCCTCATAAAAACGACTGCATGCGCATCAGACGATAAATACAGCTTTTTGGACGATCTAAATAGCAAAATAGATTTTGGCATGAATCCATTATGAAGCTATTTTCTAAATATTCTGGGATGCACTCCACTTCCTTCCTCCTCCCCCCTTCCCCC